>ML789051.1:515873-554495 GCA_009831015.1 Picea engelmannii | reverse complement strand
CCTCCACTCCCCCTCTCACCTGTTCATACCCCTTTTCTCTCGCCTATCATCTCATCCACCTCTCTGACTACTCTCCCTACATCTCACCTCCCGTATCTACTTCCCCCTCTCACCACACGCCACCTGTCCCCTCATTCCCGATACCGTCCAACTTTTTGCCTATCCCTATCGCTTACACTCCCACATCCACTCATCCCATATCCCTATTTGACACTTGTCCCCACATCATGCTATATGTAACCACTGTCCTTCTCCCAAAACTATTTTTGACCAATAATTTTACGAGGCGATTTCCAGGTTAACTAGGGAGAATTTTGAAAAATCAAAAGTGTTTTTTTCTCAGCACAGACCAAGGAAAAATAACCTCTTTCAGTTTTTCTACAGGTGTCATGGATTGGGAGAATCAAGAGCATCTTTAGGGCCTATTTTCAGGATTGATTTGTTGCCTATTTTACACATCGTTTTCAAACGCAGATCTTGGACAGATTGAGAGGAATTTCATAAAACCGAGAGAATGTTTTACTCAGAACAAGGTGATCTACAAAATCCTCCCCCAGATTTTACACAGCGATCTCAAATTGTGAGATTGAAAGACTCCTTTGAACCCCATTTTTCATAATTTCGGGGGAAAAGAGTCAAAAGGATAGATGACAAAGAGCAGAAATTGAAGGCACCAATCAACAATAGATCCCACAAAGAAGCCTCAACAACTCGAAATTTATTATAACCTATCTAGATTCTATGGCAGAAATCTTTCTGATTTTCTATGATTGTAATAGTTAGTTTAAATTTTCCTAAAATAAATCTTGATTTGTTATGAAAGGTTAGCTTGTAAATAAACTTATAAATACTTCCCATTTCGAAGTATGAAGGGTTGGGACTTGCAAGTAGGATAGGATCAATATTGTAAAATGACTCACATAACCTTTTTGATCAATTTTCAGTAATACAGTTGTAATTATAGGATTCTCGTGTCACTTGGGCTGGTGAAGTGCATCTGTCTTTGTATACATGTTTTCACTGTTATTCATCTATTATCCATAAATTATAAATTATTCAATAGAATATTAGGAGAAAAAATTGTTTAAATGTACACTCTGCCTCTGGTTGTGAATAATTTCTATGTTTTCTACTAGAAGATCAGTCCCATAATTCTTGACTGCTCTGGTACAATCCTATCTTCTCAACTTTTGTTTCACATCACTCAACAATATTAAGAATCCAACAAGGTGCCTATCCTTCCCTATAATGTCTCCTACATAACCTTCTTTGATTGAACACAACCTCTTTGAATCCATTTTCCCAATGGCCCATCTTCCCTGTTCCAACCAACAAATTCAAAAACTGAACCCTATATTATCATAACTAGCCTACAATTTCTTGTAAACAAAGCTAAATATTATGGAGAGATCCCTCTCTGAGTCTAGGAGGGATAGGTCCTTTGTGGTTACCTCTGCCCATTTCTTCCTTAGCCTGAGAAATTACAGAGTGATAACATAGTGGCGACCATACTAGTGAATGAACATTTCATGTTCCTCAGAAAAGCATATCAAGTTCCAGACCTGATTACTGATGGTGGACAGTGATCAGACACCGGAAGGATGAATCATTCACCTGGCGACTCCAATAAATTTCAATTCATAGACTCCATTGGAGGAAGAACCCAAAACATGGCAAGACAATCTGTAAATATAAAGTATTCAAGTTGGGATTTTATCCAATACAGAATAGGCTTTATTTTTAATTATTTCTTCTCTTTTCATGATCCTGGTCAAGACCATATTGTTGAAACTGATATTGATCATATCCAACTTGATGAGCCTAAAAATATTAGGTCTAATCTTATAGTTCCTGTACATACTCATACACATGTTAAAATTCCAAATAGATATAAGCCTCTCATCTTACCTCCTATACTCCATGATCTCCCTAAAAATTATCACAAATACCTTCCTAGGTTTGATGGAGAATATGGTAACATCAGTGCCGAGAAACACATTTAGGTTTTGAAAATTTTCTTGATCTTTTTGAAGTTGAAGAAGATGATGTCTATATCATAATTTTTTCTCAATATATCCAAGGTAAAGCTAAGGAATGGTTCAAAAACTTACCAACTGCGAGCATTGGTGATTTCCACCAGTTTGTAAAAGTCTTCCTTGATAAATGGGTGATCAAGAGGAATCTCTTTCTCATTTTAGAAGAATATGATCATTTGAAAAGACAGCCAGGAGAAATAGTGCAACACTTTTCAGTTAGGTTCAATCAAGTTTACCATTCAATTCCTGATGATATAAAGCCTCCTCTTGGTTTAGCACTTTTACACTATCCGGATGTCTTTATTCCAAAAATGGAATTTCAATTGAGAGAAAGGAATACCAAAACACTTGAAGAAATGTAGAATAGTGCAATAGGTGTAGAAGCTAATCTATTGATAAAAGAGTCAAAGTTGAAAGCAGAAGAGAAGGAAAACACAGAGAAGGAGCATTTGACATCTTTTGAAATGAAACTAGACGTTTTGGAAAGCATAATGGAAGATTTGATGCAAAAGATTATCATAAGAAATAAACTTGTTGTTCAAAAACACTATGTCCCACTGGTTGTTGAAAAAGAAAAGGTCATTGTTCCTTAATTTTTTGATGCTTATCCTTGGTATCATAGATCTGAGAATGATTACTTTATGTACTCACTTCATACCATGGATAAAGATAAAAGTCAAAATGAGTTTGTGGAGGAGAAATCAACTGATCTAATGTGTATGCTTTATGATTTTTCTTTTATGGATGATCTACCCAAGTATGATCAATATGATGATGATTACATCAAGGTTGATTCTTCAAAGAAACCAACAACATGTTTTACGGAAGAAGAATCTCAGTTACAACAACTCAAATATGACAATCAACTTGTGCATATTAATCATGATAGCAATGAGGAAAATGCATAAAATTATCAAGTAAGTGAAAGATCTTTGCCCTTATGTTTCTCCTCATTTCAATTTCAGAGAGGAATCTATAAGCAAGGAGACCAAAAGGTTTTCAACAATAGGAATGGAGATTTTTTTGATGAGTTAGTTGAAGATATCATCTGTGATATGGAAGTTGTTCTAGCTCCGGAATCACAACCCATGAATTACATTGATTTTCAAAACATAGATGAATTGATGCAACATAATTCTATACCATTAAGTTTTGATTCATTTCAATTTTGAAGAAAAATGATGCTAATATCTCAAAAGCAAAGACTTGTAGGCAAACAGAAAATCATGTAGCCTCATTGGAACCAATGCAACAGTCTTCTCAGTTTCTCCAGGATCCAATAATTGATGTTTTGGATGATCTATTTATCCAAAGTTCTATTTCATTTTCTAGCTATGAGCTTATAGACAGATATGATAAAAAATTAATCAGGCAACCAAATTCATGGTATTGTTCAGAAGGAGTTTTAGTACAAAGATCTTCTGAAAATTTGCATTTAAATAAGAAGTTGTATGATGATGTAGATAACATATGTACAAGACCCAATGATGACCTTGAATTATTTGAATTCTTTGAATAAAAAGAAACAGGTTATGTTTATCATGATCCCATAGCTATCTATATGGAAGAGTTGTTCATTTTAGGATTCCAATTAATTTCCAGTGCCTCTTTTGTTCCTCATGGTTTCAAAGCTCTCTGTTATAAAATTCAGGCTGACAACCAGTTTCAAGGACCATTACTAGAGTTGGTTCTCATGATTGATAGAAACGATGAAAGGGCAGATTTAGTGGATCAACTACTGGATTGGATTCATTGGCATTTTTCCATTACCTAATTGAGCAGTAATTTCAGCAGGATAGAATAGGATTGTATATAAATAAGCTTACTAGGTAAGCATCTTTTCAGCAGGCCATATTTTTTGTGTGAAAATAAGCTTGTTGGGAAAGAACCTTTTTCATTACATTTTAGTTTCACTTTCAGAGTTTCATTTTCCGATTGGAGCAATTACAGTTTTGATTTTCAATTTGAAAGTAGGTTGAGTTCAGTTAAAGAAGGTCACAATTTGAAGTTCACAGGTCAAAGAAGGTTACAGGTTTTGGAAACAACCCAATGGATAAGGAACGGGTCCACGAAGTCAGAGGTATGTGATTCTTGACACCTCCTCAGGGGTTGCCATCCCCAAGTGGAGCCTATTTTAGGGTCCTATAATTTTATAGGATAATCATTATGATGATTGATATCCATTTTTCAGTGATTATGATTTCAAGGAAAATTTGAAAGGGGATTGTCAAAACACCCCTTGTTTGAAAAAAATTGGATATTTGTAGCCTTAGGAAATAAAACTATGGTGTAAAGTGGAAAAAATTTAGCTTAGCACCACCAAACGCATGTTTTTATCCTAAGTTGACTAGCGGAAAAGAACTTTTGGCATGTAGTGCCTAACTCCCATGCTAATCTCATCGACGAAATTCATTAGTGCCCAGATCGACAGTCCTCAGGATATTTCAGACCCCTTGACCTTGTTACAAGGAAAATCTCTCTATGGCTAGGGGTAAATCACAACAGACGGAAATGACTGCAAAAAACAAGTCTATTCTCAAGTATGCTATATAAACAAATGTGCTAGCAAGACAAGATAAAAGGCCTACATTGTCCCGACGTTTGATGAAGTCCACCATTGAGAACTTGACCCAAAGAAATATACCTGTAACTAGTCCTCAACAACCAAGCAACACAAGCATATGGTGATAATATATGATGTTATCACATTCAATAGAATAATCCATTAACATTCATAACAAATACGCCCATGGAATAATAATTCAAATATTTTCAAGATATCAATTGGACGAGAAAAGTGTATTTTTATTAAGATATAATCAACAGAAGTGAATAAGTTACAGACTTTCGTGGTGGTACGGTTCGGAACCGAGAAACTAAGTTCCTTCCAGTTGGGCCTCCACCACTTCAATCCCCACCAAAGGAAAGCTCATATAAGAGAGACAACAAAGTTCTCAATTAGTAAGGGAAGAGCTTGGGGGCTAAACACTATGTTCAGACTTAAAGGATAAAGGGATGCAGACTTAATGTGAAGTGAATAATTCCTCTAGAGTAGCTTTTCTCTCAAAGTTGAATTCTTTATCCTCTTTTCCATAGCTCGGAATTGGACCATTTATAGCCTTCAAGTGGAACTGAAGGGTCGAGTCAGAAGGTTTCCAGTATATGGAAGGCCAAGGATCATTGATCTCATGTCATGACATGGAAACCCGACACTATTTTTCAATTTTGGGCACATTTCCCGATGTACACGGGTTGTAGTGGTGCAACCTGCGTATACACATGTTGTATAGTAGGAAAGGTGCATATATGTGGAAAAATTGTATTTTTAGCTTTGGGATTTGCAAAAAGGGATGACAAGTCTGCATAGGGAAATGGAAAAAGGACTTATGTTCAAGACTGCATGGGGTGAGGCAAATCTTGCTATAAAAAATTTCTCCTAATGTGTGAGGTCAGAGGAGTATCCGTGATGGCCGAAATACATTATAAAAAACCTAGAAGTGGAGTAACAGGGACCCAACTGGAAGAACTAATTGCTCATTATAATATGTACTCACTTTGCATACATGGTTTCCAATTTGAATTAAACTGCAGATCCATGTGAAAATATACCAAACAACTGTCCATGGCCATGAATAGGAAAATACAAATGCGGTTGCATGCCAAAGGCTATCATAGTCATGAACAAGACCCAATAGAACCAGTCTCAAAATCAATCTGAATATATATGTATACAATGGAGTACAATATGATCTCCCATGATCACTGAAGTCACAGAGGTATTTGTCCAATGAAAAGGAAGCAACATCTCAGGAAATTTGCAGCTACATACTGATGTCTTCAAGTATTCTACACAAACAACCAAAGGTGCAAGTCTACATCGTGTGAATAAAGGAGTTGAGGTCGAACACAATGAGACTTCGTTTGATTACTGGTCATTGATGTACACCGTTAACAAACATGAGACAACCTACCGATGATGAAAGTAGGTATGAAGGCACCATTTACATTCTTACAAGTGTTAATAAAGGAGTCAGGGTTGAACATTTGAAGAATCCATTGATCAGAAGAAATTGATTTATTCCCAACTGTCGATGGTGAGAGAACCTGCCACTAATGACTGCAAGACTCTAGGTACTCATAGGAATCTAGGTCTCATTTCTAGAATAGATGAGTTTAAGTTGATGGAAGGAGATCCGCTGAAAGGAGAGAATTAAGGAATCTCTCATCATTCAACACAAGGTACAAAGCAGCAGCTTGATGATTTGGAGGAAATCGGACGAAGAACATGTTCATGAACCCACGACCCTGAGCATCTTTTGCACATGCCAATTGCAAGCAGTACACAAAAAAGACCCTCTGAATAGAAGACAATGAGGAAAACTGTTGACAAAGGCGAGGAAACCACCAATAAAGATAATGGAATCCAAGACATTGCACGAATCCCAATATGTGAATAGATGTCTTGCTGTCGAACACAAGGGAAACCACCTAGTCAACGACCAATGATGAAATGTCGACTGTTGGGTTCAAGGTTACCTACCAATGAGGAAAGTAGGACCAGGGTGCGTAATAGGACTACAACTTCATGTGATTTTGAGACAAACTGAGGGTATGGCCGACATGCAAAGTCAAGCGTTCTGAGGAATGGTCAACATAGGTTGATAGACATCTTTTGAGCAAGAGCATGAGACATATGGAAGACTCTGGAAGCATAGAATCAATGATGAAACCATGAGATGCAGGAGGCATCGATCAAACTCTCCCTAGGGACTGGAAGAGTAACCAGTCGGGGGAGAAAACTCTCTGTAATGAGCTTAGCTTCCTAAGGCAATGCTAAACCCAAAATTATGATGGAAAGTGGACTCAATAAAGTTGTGCTCTGTTCAAAGGTGACACGACTGCTGCCAATATAAGATAATACTCCCTTCCCGCTTGTCTTTTTTTTTTCATAGTTAAATGAATGCTATGGCATAGAGGAGGAAACGAGTGTCGCAAGTAAGAAAAACTAGTTCTAGTAGTGGAACATACCTATGCTTAATGCAAGGAGGTGCATGCGGGATATGGACACTCGGGGGAATGTTCCCTCCTGGGTATAGTGTGTCAAATTGCGAAGGATATTAACGAGGCTCTGCTTGGTTGAGGATGCAAAACTGTTGAGGAAAATGATTTATAACACAAAGCAAGAACCAGCTATAGGCTCAATACTACAAGCAAGGGCATGGGATGAAATCACAACTTAACTTCAAAAAATGTCATTTTTCATAATCTTAGTCTACTTGGTTTGAAAAAGAGATAAACTTGTACCAAATAGACATCCTTTCAAATCCAATTTATGAGTGTGAAAGAGACAAGTTCACTCAACAATATTTTCTCTTTTTGAAAATGAGTCGGAAAAGAGCTTAATCAAACTTGGCTGGGAGTCCTCTAGGTATAGGTTAGCATGTTTATGAGTGAGAAATGAGGCTCAAAATAAATTCATGTATTAGCTATAAGGGACTCCCGGTCCTACAAAAAAAAATCTTGGCATGGGCACCAAATGGAGCAGAGGATCTAACTAGGGTACCCATGTTTGGTAAGTCTCTACCATTTGATAACGACACGTCTTGTAGCGGATGGAGAGTTTTGTGTTTCTAACAAGTGGGTTCGTACCTAAGGCATATGAGTGACAATTATAGGACAATGCAAGTGTGCATGATGGAATGGATACCTATCCTATATGTTGGGTAGCGAAAAACACTTGTCTGTAGTTATGAACGATTAACATAACGTTAAAAACCGCAACAATACCTGGCGAAAACTAAAAAAACCAACTCAATCCACTATTGTATTAGTCCATTAAGAAAAAATACGATCCAAAACTATTTAAAGTGGGTAAAACCTGTTATAAATAGTAAAAAAAACCAAATTTTACTGTCATTTGACTTTTTTACCCAAATAGTGAATTTTGGACCAAATTACCTCCAATCTTCAGCTGGTGATTGTGGGAGCGTCGAGTGACAAAATTAGAGACCATCTGGACCAGGTAATTCCTCTCCCCCTCCTCTTCGTTTCTAGTGGATTACATTTTTTATTTAGGTTTCAAAATTTGAGTTATTTAAGGCGCAAATTAGGTATTTAGGTATACGCGGGATACCACTCATCAGGTCATGTATATGTGAGGTTATACATGACTGTGTAAAATACAGATTGCGTGTACTCAACCCTATACACGACTGTGAATGCTGCAACCCACGTACAAGTCCATAAACAAGGTTTTTGATGGCTGCTAACTCAAAAATTGATGTTTCTTTGGCAGGATGGTGCTAGAATGGAGGGAAAGGGAACATGAGGAGGTAGATGTTGCTATCGAAAGAGTTCCGGGGGCCCAAATGGCCTCGAAAAGATGTGGGTTGTACAAGTTTTGGGAACTCAAAGGGATGAGGGCCCAAGCGAGGTTGCTATAGTTTTTCGTGGATTACTGGGATCTAGACAGTAATAGATTCATCCTTGATGGGCAACCGTTAAGGATTGAAGTCGAGGATATATATTTCTTGATTGGGTTGTTGCGTTGGGGTTAGGTGGTGAACCTCAAAGCCTAGGGATATGGGAGCAATATGAAGATAGAAGAGTACATAGGCGCTCACTATATAGCAGGGACCGAGAAGGTCGAGAGTCAACTCCCCACTCGAGCGATAAACAATATAAGCTTCAAGATTGTTGTCCTCATTTTGACCCAGATCACAGGGTCAGCTTCATTGCACCAGACATTGAGGCCGCTCATGTTCTATTCTATAGATTGTTTGAGACCCACGGTGTACGATTGGTGCACCTCATTATTGGCTAATATGAAGAGCCATTTGACAGAATGAAACCAAGGTGACAAGAGGAACTTCAGGTTCACATCTATCTTGTGTAGATTTTTCTTTGAGCGGGTTCCAGGTTTTGGACCAAGAGTTGAGATCATTCCTCAAGGACCTCACAATCCATCCATGGCACAATGGACCAAGGTGATGAGACGACAGAGGGGATGTAGGGTTCCCACACCCTACAACGATGATTTATTTTACTAGTGGAGATGACATGTCATTTCTCTAGATGATTACCCCTATGTAGGGATTGACTTTAGAGGGACCCTGACATGCCATTTCCACCAGGGACCATCTACGAGGACATAGGTATGTCAAAGTTTTTTAAATATTTCATTTTTTTGTATTTTTGTATAGAAAAAAAAAATTATTTTTGGATGACATTTAAGTACTAACTGGACACTTGTGTGACGTAGACATAGGTCCATGATGATCAGAAGATATTCCATGAAATCGTCGAAGGCATCAGGGAGATGATGCGGTGGGAGGAGAAGCAGAGAGAGTCCTTCAAAACGTGTAGGGAAACCTATCTCATTTGACACATATGATTCTGATGGTTTAGGTAGAGGATCGGTCAGAGGCCATGCAGAGGCAAGTGGTTGGTGTGCCCAGAGCTTGGGTGCGACTCTTTCAACATCTCGCAAATGATGTAGTTTTTTATCATGACACACATCTGAAGCCATAGGCGTATATTTCATGGATTTTTTATTATTGGCTGTATATGTGTATTGAGGGTGTTGGCCCCAATTTTGTACTATAAACATCATATTTTTTGAAATATACATAAAACATGCTTCTTCGGATTTACTTATATTACAATGTGTACATTGATGAGAATGTTTTCTTTGCTTTAGTTATGTGACAAACATCAATCTAGAATGAAATTAGCATAAGCATCAGATACATAATTAGAACTCCTAGGTATGTGATGATAAGTAATAAAATCAAACTGTCGTTCTAAAAGGCGTACCCATAAGAATCGTTCAAGTAATGTAGGATTGCACACACGGTAACTGTCGTTCAACTGACATACTACTAACTGGGAATCCAGGAAAACCTCCAAAGAGTGAATTTCATGTGAAATGGTATTGCGCAAAAGTTCTATAACAACACTATATTCAGGCACATTATTCATGGATGGCCCTAGGTATATGCCACCTGAAGACACCAGTAGACCCTCGGGTGAGTAAACCACCCAAGCGGTAGAGGCCAAGTTCTGTGTATGATGAATGGATTCGTCTGTGAATCCTAAGTAGACCGGAGAATCCGTTGACATATTCCAACCAAGGGAAAATTCGATAAGCAAGCTGAAGATAAAAATAAAGAGAAAATATATATACACTAAATTACATTAGTATACAAAGAGTTACGCCCAAGATTGGGGCTCAAGCGTAATATCTTTTCAAGTAGAGTCCATTCCTGGGCTCGACCAACATGTTCCCTTCATAATATTCTAACTCATAGGCTCCTTTTTCTGAGACACGCCACACGATATAGGGACCGTGCCACATGGGTTTGAACTTGCCTAGCCCCAACGATTCTTTGGCTTGATCATATACAAGGACCAATTCACCCTCAACGTACAACTGAGGACAGACAAAATTATCGTATTGGACCTTGACATGTCTTTTATTCACTTTGATAGCCGTAGAAGCGTCTCGATGCTATTCGTCAAGTCTCTCTAGGTGTACGAGGTGTTGCTCGAGATAGAAGTGTCAGGGAGGTGCACGACTGCCAATCTAAGAGAAGGGATTTCACATTCAATAGGTAAGATCAAATCCACACTGTGTAATAACTGGAAAGGAGAAAATTTGGTGGCAGTCTTGAATGAGGTTCGGTATGCCCAGAGTGCGGGATATAGCATAATATGCTAGTCAGACTTGTTCTGGATGACGATTTTCTGCAAAATGGTCTTGATAGACTTGTTGACGACCTCTACGTGGCCATTTTACTGGGGGTAGTAAGGGGAAGAATGGCCATGCTTAAACCCCAGCTTGGATGCTATCTCTTCCATCATTTCATTCTGAAAGTGACTACCAGGATCAGTGACAATCTCACTTGAGATTCCGAACCTGGTGATAATTTGATTGAATACGAAGAAGGTGATAGTCTTCCTGTCAGACTTAACTATAGGCATGGCCTCGGCCCACTTAGTAAAGTAGCTTACGACTATGATAATGTGATGATGCCCCCCAACCGAAGTTGGGTTGCAATCCACAAAGTCCACCCCCCACTTGGTGAAGGGACTGACAGTAATGACTGGGTGGAGAGGGGCTAGATGCGAGTGCATTTTCTGAGTGAACACCTAGCAGGGGTGACACTTCTTAACCACTTCAATGCAATATTTAAAGATAGATGGCAATAAATAACTGGCTTGCAAAATTTTATGGGTTGTTGGAAGCCCGAATAGATGACCACCACAAGCCCCACTGTGGAAATCATTTAGAACTGAATCGGATTCTTCGTGAGTTAAACAACGACACATGATATTGCCTATTCCTTGATGATACAAAGTGTCGCCGATGATAATGTAATTATTAGCTTGTTATCGTACACACCATCGGTCATCTCGCGGGAGATGCTGAGGAAACTTCAAAGTTTGAAGATAGAGAACAATGTCTCGATACTAGGGTTCAGACGATGAGACAAGGAAAATGTGTTCATCCACAAAGGAATCGACATGAATAACATCCTCGTCCAATCGTGGGAAGTCATATATTAACTCTACAAAGACTAGTGATTTCTTGGATTTTGCAAAAGCGAAATCGAGATCAAATTCTTGTAAATTGACAATCCACTTATTGTATTTTCCCCCTATGATACGCCTAGTAAGGACATATTGAAATGGATTGACATCGAAAACCACATTAGTTTTGCAAAGAAATATATAATGGCGTAATCGTTGGACTACGTGGACGACAACCAAATATAGATTTTCAACGTGAGAATATTTGAGCTCAGGACCGACTAAGTTTCGACTAAGATAGTAGATGATGTGCTCGCAGAGCTCATCATCCTCCTGAACCAAAACCATACCAATCGTCTCTTCGGATGTGGTGACATAAAACAAGTAATCCCTACTGTAGTCAGGAGACTTCAACAAAGGCGTCGATACCAATGATTTCTTCAAAGTATTGAAATATTCCTGGGCTCGCTCATCCTAGATAAAAGGGGTGTCCTTCTTCAAAAGTCACATGAAACCCTTAGTAATATTGGCATAGTTTACTATAAATCGATGTAAAAAGTTGGCTTTCCCCTGTAAACCTTGAAGTTGTCGAATAATGCATGGGGGAGGCAATCAAAGTATTTCCTCAACCTTTAACAGATATACCATGATCCCAGTCTCAGAGACTAAAAATCCCAGAAGACGTCCAGACCTAATGCAAAATATGCATTTATGAGGGTTTAACTGGATTCTATAATGACAACATCTTTCAAAAACTAGCCGAAGGTGCTTAGGGTGATCCACTCTCTTACGAGAGTGAGAAACAAGATCGTCAAGATAATCTTTGACTATATGCTTAAGATCCTGGAATGTGAAGGTCATAACCCATTGAAAGGTTGCTCCGACGTTTTTAAGGCCGAAAGGCATCTTCCGGTATGCGAAAGTACCCCAAGAACAAATAAATTCCATCTTGTGTTGATCCTCGGGTTTAATTTGAATTTGGTTATAACCTGAAAATCCATCCATGACAGACTTTGTTCAGGTCACAAAAGTCCATGCATACACAGATGGTTCCTTGCTTCTCATTCACATGAACAAGATTGGATACCCATTCAGTTAAAGGAACCGGGTAGATAAAGCTAGCGTTAAGTAGTTTCTCTACCTCTGCCTTAATAGTAGGGGCCTTCCAGGGATTGATAGCTCTAAGATGTTTTTGAACATGCTTAGCATACAGATAAGTTCTAATCTCATGCTCAACAATTCGAGGGTCGCGTTGAGCACTCAACACACCCTAAAAATCCTTATCAATTTCATTTTTGGAAATGTTTTATCTTTGTTTATTTTCATGACTCTCATCACCTATTCAGGTTTTTTTGAACTTATGAAACCCCATAACTAAAATACCTTAACACTTGAATTAAGAATCGACAGCCAAACACTGCACCCAATCGCACTCAGGTCCGACATCGGAAAAAATTCAATTAAGTAAAGGAACCACTCGGAAAAAAACAGTTGCTGAGCGACGATATTCATCGACATCGACAGTAGGCAGTCTTGGTTTGCGTAATTTTTCACACAAAAGTTCGAGAGATAGTCGATTCCCCTCGGCATCGGTAAAATACGAGGAGGATAGATGTTAATGAAGAACGAAATGAAATTGCCAATAGTCGATCCCGACGCACTTTATCGGGATCGGGGAAAACCTAGAAGGACCACAACAAACGTTTTGACCACCATAAAGTTATCTCTGATCGCTGACCCTGACACATTTTCGACATCGGGAGTTTTTCGAGGGAGCCAATCCGAGAGCACTTGGGTTGGTTTATCGCCGATCACCGATCCTTGACACTTTTTCGGCATTAGCAAGCTAGGATTTGGTTTTAGAATGAATAGCTTAAGGAAAGTTTCGGCTCTGACGAATACAAGCGAATTAAGTCACTAAGAGGATCCTATGGTCTAGTTCCATCCTGAGTTATTCTTGGTTCCCTAGGTCTTATTCATACCTCCGAGTCATCTTTTCTGCATTAGCACTGTACGGTAATATCGATCGATGTCAAAGATTTTGTAGGAGGATATCAACGAGAACGTTCATAGAACAATCTCGATCCCCGATCCACCCACTGAAAGAGCGACACGACAAGACGTTTTCATCATTAGATATGATCAGATTTTGGACATTTAAGGAGTTAATTATTACCCGATCCCGCATTAGTTGCTACCTCGTGCGCCAATAAAAAAAAACACATTTGAAATTGCCGATAGACCACATCACCACTAGTTCCTTCGTCGTCAACCCACAATGAATTTAAGTTCTAGAGATTCAGTGACAGATTTATTAAAAAATTCACTCATGATCCAAATTGAATGGCTGATGCAACACGGTAAGATATTCCCTGTTTAAAATCTCTTGAACCGTTGTGAACAAATTCATTCTACGTGTAAGAGAATTCCAGAGCGTCTGAAGGAGAAAAATGAGAAACTCAAAGACTTTACCGACCTCCATGATTATCAAAAAACAGGTTTAACAAGCTTCAGAGGTATGTATCGAAATCTGTCAATTCGCTGGTTATAATTTACATGTGTTCGTTCGGTTTTTTTTCAGAGTCTCTAAAAATCTACACATGTTGTAGGAAAAATGTCTCCAAGAAAGCCAACCACCAGATGCTCATCGAGGGAACCAAACCTAAAATAACCAGAGACATGCAAGGGCTCTTCTCCAGGGATCGCGAGGCAATTGAAGTACGTCCCTAGGTCGGAGCCTGTCGTCAAGACATCAACAAAGAAAATTTTCACCCAACCTAAGACCTTTGGAAATACAAAGGAAAACACCAGATCCAAGGTGGCACTCCCATAGTGGGGGATATTTTCAACAAGATTATCAGAGAAGAATAGCTGTAGTATATCCCACACAACGACCTGGATGTAAGGGCGCCTGATGACCAGGTGTTCCCCAACATCAGTAGGTTATATTTACACACGGTGGCGAGCAAAACCCCAATTTTCCCCTGCATAGAGGTCCTAAAGTGGCTCATCGACCACATAGAAGGGCATAAATGTTTTATTAACGATGAGAATGGCGGGTGCGTTAGATTTTTCCTCCCAATAGAGGTCTATAAATATTACAAGCTTAGGGACCCAAAAGAGCGGCTCAAAACAGACTTCATGGTGAAGTTCTATGAACTCCATGACACCAGCCGATTGATGGCCTCATGGTGGAGGGAAGACAAGAAATTGACCAATCAGAGAAATGGATGGTACAAAACAATCAACTTGAGGGAGACATACATCTATTTGAGGGCTCTCATCTGCCAGTTATACAGAGAAAAATATTGCTCCAAGTTTTTGGAAGCATGGATGCCTTTGGCATATACAGTTGCAATCACCGGGTGTAGCTTCAACTGGGGAGAAATAATATCCAAACAACTAAGCACCTGTGTGCAGCAGGCTCAGACGCTGAAGGAAGGAGAAGCACCAAATTTTTACATGGCCTTGTACCTGCTTGATGTCATGTGTGCTAGGAACGTCTTCACCAGCATGAATCTAAGATGACATGTTGTAGATCTCACGGTCCATGTTTAATTCAACGTGCTATGGGAAAACAAGTATAAGAAATCTTACTCCCTCATCTACGATGAATTCATTGCCCAAATTTATTTTATTCATTTTAAGAAGGAATTCCAAGGCTATCGACGACAACTAAGAATATGATATCCAAGGTAGGCCATTGCTACTTGGATGAGTGAGCCTCCTACATCAGGGTGTTTGGGGCCATCAGAGCACCATATCTCTTACCATCCTGTAGGTCTATAACGCCACTTTGGTCAAATACAAGAAACGAGCCTTCATACCCTACGGTTTCCAGGTGGAGTTCTATCTGGTGAAGGGTACCACTCGAGCCAAACAATAAGGGCTGAGCCAACTCGAATTCAGGTTCCTGATAGGCCGATTCCGTAAGCATGATCCTAAAGGCATTGTCTTCCAACATGCATCACAAGTGTCATCCTATTGGCCATATGCTCATGATAAGTTTGAGGATGAAGTCTTTACATAGAACGCCCAGGACTAGGATAGGGTGGTGCAGAGGATGGGGGTCGTTATTAACACCAAAGGCACATACAAGGGTTCTGTGCTTAATGACAGAAGCACAGAGAGTAATCAATCAACTGTAGAATGATCTATACCTCATAGAAATGACAAGGGTTCCTTCCAACAACCCAATCGAAAGACGGGGAGGTCTAAGTGACCCAGAGCCGATACAAATTTAAGAGATCATCGGGTTAGATAACCCTGAAGTTTCAGCGGCATAGGTTAGATCACCAGGGGACATTTCGGCTCAGCCTAAGAGAGCAATTGCACCAAACCCCTTATAGGACTTAATAACTATCTATGATGATGAGGAGAGTTCAAAGGTTTCCCTGGTGACTCTGGTACAGATTACAGAGGAAAAGGAACCCGAGAAATTGTCTTCCCCAGCTCTCGATGCTCCAATTCAAATCCTTCCATAGAGAGACCAGGAGGTCAAAAATGTCTTAGACACTGAGCTACTCGATACTTTTGTCATAGGGGTAGACCCAAGGTTCGACGCTACAAGAGTGCACCAACAAAACCCTAACTACCAACCCTTTTGGCAACACCTGCGAAGTAGATGAAGTCTCACCCGAAGTAGAGGCAGGGGTGGTTGCAGGACTCAAGTGTCTGCAACCTTAGCTAGGACACAGATCTGTGATTATACAACTTAGTAAAGAACTTAGCATCATTAGTTCTTTAACATGCAATCATTTTCTACTTCACTGATAAAACAGAGCCTCATAGTACTCACAGTAATCTACCATATATGAGCACTTAGCATAAGTAAAATAGGTTGGACATAACTGATCAAGCACTGAGCATATTCATGTATATTAGATCTAACATTCCATACATCATTATCACTGAGCATAAGAAGATCTATCTAATCATCTCAAAGAACTAAGCAAAGAAGACATAAACACATTCAGACAAGCGCCAGGCAAGATAACACAGTGATTACGTGGTTCACCCCTCTCCTGGTCCTACGTCCACCAACTCTTCTTCTTTATTATCTTCAATCAGTGATCTACATGCATAGAGCCATACAAAACCCACTCCACATAGGATAGGAGATATGCGCGCACCTCTCTAGATCCTCCTTCCCCAAGTTAGGTTATGCACAAAAGATTCTACTCACTCTCTTACAGTCACTTGCACTTAGCCTTGCAAGTCTCACACAGCATGCACAAAGCATATACAACTATTACTTGCACTTGGCACTTAGCTCATCGGCTCTTTCCTACATCGCCTAGGTATCTATTTATATATTACAAAATATTCCTAAACATGGGTAAACTCATGGGCCGACATCCCTTTCCCATTACATATTCCCAAAACCCAAAAAGAGGCCTAAAAGGGGCCCGAGATCCCGTGATCTCCACTTCATATTGCACTCCTCCTTCAATAGGCTATAGAAGTTCCAAAATAGGTCAACATGACCAAGAAACTCCCAAAACTTGGTCAAGGGCCAATAGATACACCGAGGACTCAAGTGGATAGCCCAAAGGATGAGCTAGGATCAGGTGAACAAGAGGGAGGAATTCCACAACAGGAAATCGTCATCTCGACAACCGATTATCAAGTAAGCACCGAGCCTGCCCCTGATTCATAAATTTTATCTATTACTTTACCTCCCGATGAGAAACAACCAGAAGTCAAACTTTTGAGACATACAAAAGATGTTCAAGAACCCATTCTTGAATAGATATACACCGTTGGGAGCTTGGGAAACAGGCTTACTTGGGGAGAGTAGCAAATCCTAGAACTTGTGGATGAGTTCGTCGATATACAAGCCATCGCCTACGACCAAAAGAGGAAATCCATCATGAAGAGAACCACCAAGAAGAGGAGGCTTACTCTACACAGCTCCATCCTCATCACCACAGAGGAGAAATTGATTAGCATGAAACATGCCAAGATGTACGAGCTTATCAATGTAGGGATGGAAATCACAGATGCCACCCTAGATAGGGCGAGGATATATGAAGAGGAGTTGGATATAGTGCTGAAGGAGTTGGAGCATCTGCTCCATTTGGAAAAATATTATCAGGACTCCATGTAGGCCATGATGTTCTTGAGAAGCGAGTTCCAGGATGCCTACAGTAAATTCACGAATGAGCGACACCTTTTCACTGCAGGGATAAACTGATTTCCAAGAAGAAACCCTTATGTCGTTGGCGACATGCAAGGACATGGAAAGATGGTATGAGAAATAACACCAAGCAGTGGAAAGGATCAAGTACATCAACGCGGTTCAACAGGGTCGAGATGTCAAAGAGCATGACATTTGGGTACTAAGGGACAACAACATCGACCTCATAACAAAGTCGACCAAATACTGGGTGAAAATGGCCTAAGAACCTCATCAGGAGATCTAAGAGAAATGGGCCAATTGTGAAAGGAGATGGACCAAGATCAATCAGGCGATGAGATACATCGATCTCCCAGAATTCGACACACCCAAGGAATTTGTCGACTTGCATGACATAGTCAAACTACATGCAGAACAAAAATCATCGTGGAATGCGAAGATAACAAAGGTGTAAAACATGGTGCCCGGTCAAGTACAATAGTTCATGGAGCACCTGATCAAGGCTTAGACAATGTTACAACAGTTAAGTGCTAAAGTAGTCAAGTATCGGGCACGGGCAGTGGTAATAAAGGAGATCCTTTCGACCCCGATGGACCAACACAGATTCCCATATGCCAACACATGCGAGGAACTCTTTTTCAAATGGTTGGAGTATGAGAAGAATCATCCACTCAAGTGAAACCATTTGATGAATCTTAGTAGATTGAGAGATGGAAGCGCCATGTGGCAATTTTTTTATTTTACTTAGCTTTCACTTTTGATAGTTATTTTTAGTTAATAATTTGTTATAAATAAGAGGATTAGCATGTTAGACGAGGAGGATGGTTTTTGCAAAGACCCTCATTTTTGGAATTGTAAAGAACTATTTCGGAGCTACCTTAATTGAGAAGTCATGTTTAGGAACCGAGACAAGTTTTTTGTTTTCATCAAAGGTGTGTGTGATTGGATCATAAGGAGGAATTACTTCTGACTTTATCTCATGAATGGATAATGTAATGAGTAAGAGTTTCTGAATTTGTTGATAAGTTATCTCATTCAATATTTTTATAATTCTTGTCTCTAATGATGTAAAACAAATCATTGTGTTAATATTTGATTAGTGATTAGAGCTAAGGTAACTAATTTTCTTGCCATCATTTTATTGCATGTATGTTCTCTTCTGATAATTGTATCCCAGTCAATAATTGGAACACCAACAAGTTAATGTATTAGTACTAGGCTTATTGTAGGTGTAAGAATCATTGTTTGCATGCTTGAGCAGGAGGGTTATCCCAAGCTCAGCCTTCTTCAGTAGTTAATCATTTCCCCTTTTTTACCCAACTGGTTTATACCAACATTTATCTTGTATCGATCCCACCTATAAGAGAAAATACAAAAAAGAGAACGTTCAAACTGAAGGAGGAGCTTTCACAAGAAGACATCCTGTCAATCACTACGTAAATTCCATCGATTAATTAGCCGGATCACAAGATATGGAGAACCATTCCCCCATTAAATGTTACAGAGTCTAATTGGGCCTCGGTTGTGGGTTTGGTTCCTATTGTTGAGTTAAAGGGATTTAGGACCCCTCAACAAAATTGGCACTAGAAGGAGGGCCTGAAGAATGAATGGTTGATGATGTTTTTTATATAATATTTCACATAGCCCGTAGTTTCAAAACAACCCACATGCATGGCTAGTCATTCTCAAGACAACCCACACACACTGAGTACTCCTGAAATGAGTAACTCACACCACTAAGAGGAAGAATGGTTATTCTGTGAAATACCTTACACTCTTCCTCATGAGGAGTTGAACCAGTTCAAAAGAATCACAAGAGCTTACGCCTGACAAATCATAGCACTGCCCTTAGCTCCATTACTTCCTCATAGAAAAAAAGTAAGTAGACCATTGGTCGATACCCCCGACCAGGTTTTTGTTCACACAGTAGAAGACCTAATAGATTTCTCCCTCAACGAAATCGAAAATCCTCTTAATCTAATCCCCGAAACACTAGACGGTAACTGCTTCGAGCCCGACAATTTCTCTGACGATTTTAAAGGAGAAGGTTAAAGACTTCAATCAACGATTTACCACTATCCTAAACAAATTTCAACCTAAATCTAAACCCACTCAGGAGGTGAAAATTGAAGTATACACTAATGCTCTCCCAGCTTCTATTTCCATGTTTGTGAAGAGGGATGCCAAAACAACCTTAGCTAAGAATTTTGAAGAATCCAAAACAATAGAGTTCCCAATGAAGGGATGTAAAGAAGGCTAGGTCTCTTTGGTCAAGAAGGAAGTTCAACCTCCTCCCAAAAGAGGACTCTTGTTGACCAGACCCCCTGTGAAACAAACAAAAAAAGTCCCGAAAAGGGAAGTGGAGACATATAAGACCTACAACACATGGTAAATAAGTTGTCAAATGAAATCATAGACATGAAAAGAAGTGTAAGGGAAGGAAACCAAGGCCAAAGGCCATATAAACCATTTTTTAAAATAAATCCATCGTTCAAAGCAATTGAACCTCCCCCGACCAACTTAAACTCGATCTGGGAAATGTAGCATCTGACTCTTTCTGTAACTATCATCAAGAGAAACATTCTAAAATAGATTGCCCACAATGGGTGCATGCTATGAATTTGATGGCCAACTAGTTTCTATATGAGGTTTCCCTTACCACACAATCAAGCGGATCAACTATGAATATTGTTGATCAGGAAGAAGTTGATACACCAGAAGAAACAACCATGATGATATGGGACCCTGACCTACCCATGCCTTTTGATGATCTATTTGAGGTTCAAGGAACACCCACAAAGGTCTTGGCTATGCAAACACGAAGTAGGGGTCAACCTGTCTCAAAGGACCTTACTACTTCCCAAAATCCGGGAGGAAATCCAACGTCTGATCACCCTAAAGCACCTTTTGTCTCTCGAAGAAATCCTATAAACATCCATACCCGAGAATCGCCCAAGCTATACTACAACATAGTATAAGATTTGAAAAAATCAAAGGAAAATATATTGGTCATGGACATGTGTAGAATCCCTTAGCAAAAGGAATTTTTGTTACAAGCATTGGAGTTAGTAGAAAATCCTACAACAAGCACTGACTAAGGAGAAAATCCATCCCTCTCAGACCTAAGAAATAAACCAACTGTGAACGCTTGTTCTGAAGATAAGAAGGAAAATCCTTTTGTCCCACCATTCCTCTTGACATTTGAAGTCTTCAACAAGAACCTCCACAATTGTTTGGTTTATTCAGGGGCATCCTCTAATGTTATTCCATTGTCTATATGAAAGAAACTAAATGTAGTCCCTCTCAAAAGTGATAAACATGTGATACAACTAGACAGAACCTAGGTGAAAGTTATGGGAGAGCTCCAAGATGTCATGATCAGGATGACAACTCACCCGAAATTTGTTCAACTAATTGACATCAATGTAGTAAATATCCCATAAGCTTACATATTGCTACTTATTCGAGATTGATCCAAGAAGTTAAATGGATACTTTAGTACAGACTAGGCTCGCCTTTGGTTTCCATGAAAGGGACACATAAATATGATCAGGATCGACAGGGAAAGATATCTGAAAAATACTGTCACCGACCTAGAAACCATCAACGAACCCTCCTCGACAGATTTACCTATATTAGGAAATTATTCCTGCGACTCCGTTTTTGAGAATTTCTCCTCCCTCTCATCTGATGTTCCTCTTACTCAAAACTCCGAAATGATTTTTCAAGAAAATTTGCCAACGATGGCAGAAGAAATCCTCTTTTGTCAATAACATTTGTTGAAAACCACAGAGCAGATAAGGAGAAAGGAGGAAACCAATAGGCAAGAAGAAACTTATGGCTTTCCCTAACTAGTTTGGACCTTGTACTTTTATGGATCCAAATCACAATAAGGGTCAGGGGCAGGGTGTATCCTCATTGATCCCAAAGGTAAATGAAATTTCATGTCATGCAGACTAGAATTTGAGTACACAAACAACACCATCGAGTATGAATCTCTAGTACAAGGGCTAAAGAAAGACATAATTAAACGTTAAAGAATTGGAGGTTTTCAGAGATTATGAAATCATCGTTAGACAAGTAAGGAACACTATACATTGCAACTCTCCCCATCTGAGGAATTATCAACAGGAAGTGCACAGACTAATAGAACAATTTGAAGCCTTCAACATTACATCGATCCCCAGAACAAATTACACTCTTATTGATTCTCTGGCCACTACTGCCTCAAGGCTATCCCCTCTAGAAGACTATGAAGCCTCCTAGTTCATTGTGGAGATACTCTACAAACCGTTGGTGGCCAATAATATTTCCAATTGGAAGGTCTTTGAAGGAGATGAACAAATCATAAACTTTTTAACCAATCGATATAATTTTAAAGATCTAGCTATTGACGATGAAATATTTCAAGAGCAATCAGTAGAACCCGATCCCCATGTACAAAAACCTGAAACAAATCAATGGACTGATAGACCAAGGTCTCATATGATATCGAAAGGGGTAGCCAATTTAGAAAACATTTTTGACTTAAGGGAAAGATTCAAAGGGGCAACGAACACAAAGACGGGGAGTTCCTCTCCCATGTACGAAACTATAAATCTAGGAACTCCAAAAAACCCCAAGAACATAAATCTCAGCAAGACAATATCTAAAGAGAAAAGGAAGGCCTATCTCAAACTTCTCAGACAATATCAAGATGTGTTTGCATGGTCCTACCAAGATCTGAAAACTTATGATACTCGTATCATTCAACACACAATCCCATTAAATCCTGGAGTGAAACCCTTCCAACAGAAGCTCTGGAAGTACCACCCATCCCTGGAGCCTCTCATGTGTCAAGAGTTAAAGAAGTTACTATATGCTAATATTATCTTCCAGTTAGACACTCTGCATGGGTAGCAAATTTGGTTCCTGTGAGGAAAAAGGCTAGGGAGATCCGCCTATGTGTAGATTTCAGAAACCTCAACAGAGCTTTAGAAAAGGAAAACTACCTAGTCCCACTGATGGAGCAACTCTTGCAGACCGTGTCTGGTTCTAATATTTTCTCCCTGTTGGATGGTTTTTCAGGTTACAACCAAGTTCTGGTTTCAGAGGAAGACTGTTTGAAAACTACCTTCTAAACCAAGTGGGCAACCTTCGCTTATAAACACATGCCCTTTGGGTTAATCAATGCAGGGGCAACCTTCCAAAGGGCCATGGATGTAGTGCTTCGGGGACTAATAAACAAATGTGTAGTAGTTTATTTGGACGACGTGATTGTGTATTCAAAGAAAAGAGAAGATCACATCCAACACTTAACCCATATTTTCGAAAGGTGTAGTAAATACGATATATCCTTAAACCATAAGAAAACTATCTTTGGTGTCGAGAAAGGTAAACTACTAGGTAATATTATATCTCAAGCAAGAATTCACATAGACCCAAAACGAATTAGGGCTATAGCTCAGCTTCCATTAACCCACAACAAAAAGGCTATGCAATCCTTCTTTGGGAAAATCAATTTTGTGAGAAAGTTCACCCCCGCTTTCGTTGAAACTATCAAACCCCTACAAAAAATGATCTGCAAAGATGTTGAATTTAAGTGGGAGGAGGAACGAAAAAGTTATTTCAGCAATATTAAGGCTGTGATATCTCAAGCTCCAGTGTTGCGAAGCCCCGAATTTAGCAAATATTTCTTCCTCTATAATTTTTCCTCTAACCAATCATTAGCTGTAGTATTGACTCAGAAGGATGATAACAACAATGAGGCACCGGTCTCATTTATGAGCACTAATATCCAAGGGGTCGAACTGAATTACCCTGCTATAGACAAGTAGGCTTATGCAGTATACAAGGCAGTGAAACACTTCAGATATTACATCCTAAAGAACCATACCAAAGTCATCATTCCTCACCCTACAGTCTGATCCCTATTCACTCAACAAGAGATGGGGGAAAGAAGAGGAATCTGGATGGCAGTAGTCCAAGAATTTGATATATATATATATATATATATATATATATATATATATATATATATATATATATATATATATATATATATATATANGACAAGGATTATGTAAGCTGGCAGCTGAAGCCCAGGACCAAGTAGATGAAGACCCCAGATGGGAGAATGAATTGGCATTATGGTTTGGTGAAGCTTCATACATCTCCCCAGGGAAGGAGTCTTGGTATGAGAAATTAACTTATCTCTTGCATCATGGGAATTTCCCAGAAAACCTAAACCTTAGGGAAAGGAGAGCTCCCAGGTTAAAATCAACACAATATTGTCTCATAAATTCGGTTCTCTTCCGTGTTAATTATGATGGGGTACTTTTTAAGATGTCTCAAACGCGAAGATGCAGACAAGGTTATGAAGGAGCTCCATGATGGTCCTGTAGGTGGACATTTTGCAGGAAACACCACCGCTCACAAAATACTGAGAGTTGACTATTATTGGCGTACTCTATTCAGGGATGCTCACACATATGCCAGAAACTATAAAACCTTTTAAATAAGCATGGTGAGCGAAAAGAGAGAAGCTGTCCCACTCCAATCTATGGTCGTCTCTAGGCCTTTCGAGCAATGTGGGTTAGATATCATACTATTTCACGAAATGGGTAGAGACCATCCCTCTGACTCATGTAAACGAAAAGGTGGTGTTCCAATTCATAGAACAACAACTGATTACAAGGTTCGGTATGCCTTCCGTCATTGTTTTTGATAATGTCACTTACTTCTATTCCACCTTATTAACAGAGTTTTCTTTAGACAAAGGAATCATAATCAAATACTCTGCAAACTACTATCCACAGGGGAACAAAGTGGAAAAATCAAACAATAAGAACCTGGTGAGGATATTAAAGAAAATAGTTGTAGACAACTAGAGGAATTGGCATAGTTCACTTCATAATGCATTATGGGATGATAGAGTAACACCCAATGAAACTATAGGGAATTCCCCATACTTTCTGGTAGACGGACAGGAAGCCATTCTCCCGAACGGGTTGTATCTTCCATCTCTTCAGCTTGCTGAGGATTATAAAGGAAAACCCTCATATGTTATACAACAAAGAATTGATACCCTCCTCATGCTAGAAGAAGAAAGGGAGAAAGAAAGATCAAAGTTCATAGCTCATCAACAGATAATTAAAAGGTGGTTTGAAAAACATAAGGCCAAAGAGAAGAATTTTGAAGTAGGAGACTTAGTACTGAAATGGGACAAAGAAAATGAGCTGAAGGGGAAACATTCAAATTTTTATAATTTGTGGCTTGGAACTTTTCAGGTGGTCGAGAAAATTGGGGTAGGCACGTATCAATTGCAAAATTTGAGGGGGTGACCTGACGCCCTCCCGGTGAATGGTCAAGCCCTAAAACAATATTTATGTTAATATATATATATATATATATATATATATATATATATATATATATTTCCATGATGTTTCTCTTTTAGGTAGGATGATTGCAAAGTTCTTTATTTTTTGTTTTTCTTACTTTCTGCACTTTTTGAGGTTTGTGTTTAACAAGGCATTGGTTGACCTTAGTTCATGCGATATGACGAACTATGTTCCTGACTCACGCTTACATATAACACAAGAAGTGCTGGGAGAATTATGGTGGTTTGAAGGAGTTCTGTATCGAACCTGTGCAAATAAAAAACCTTGGCAAAGTGATGAAGTGTCCACCTGGTGGTATGGTAAAACCTGAAGGGAAAGATGGAAAGATGGAAAGGAATACATGTACCTCGAGACAAAGATAGAAAAAAATTCACCTTAACCATCTCATTTTGAAAATAATAGACATCCTCCTCTCCCATTCACTTAGGGCATTCTACCGAAATAAAATCAATTATATCAAATGAGTGAAAAGTAGGAGAGGGTATGCAAATAACTTTGTTGGGGCTATGGGCACTTGCTGGCAGCAGAGCAAGGTCTGTGATGTCGGGGTGACTCCACCAAAGCTATGGACGCTCGCTGGCAGCGGAGCAACACCGTAGCAAGAAGAATGATGATAACTAAAAGGACTGGTGCCAGTGAATTCTTTACTCGACTCTTTTCAAAATAGGGCATGGGTCATGGTTACAAGAAACAAAGGTGGAATAAAGGTTGAAACCCCACAGGCAGGCCCAAATTTCACCAACCAGGGAATTTCAAACGCAAGGATATAAGAGGCTCTGATTGAAACCAATTAAGTTCTTAACCAACTTTTGCATCAGCTGAGCCCAAGGTAGGAACACATATTCTTCTTTCACCCATTAAGTCGCCATTTGTTGAGCACTCAACACACCCTAAAAATATTTAGCAAATTTTGTTTTTTACTTTTTGGGTACCACTTGATCTTTTGCACTGTCTAACTCGATTTCATCTTTGGAAATGTTTTGTCTTTGTTTATTTTCATGACTCTCATCACCTATTCAAGTTTATTTGAACTTATAAAACCCCATGACTAAAATACCTTAACACCTGAATTAAGAATCGACAACCAAACACTACACCCCAATGCACTCAGGTCCGATGTCAGAAAAAAATCAATTAAGTAAAGGAACAAATCGGAAAACAACAATTGTCGAGTGCCTATATTCATCGAAATTAGCAAAAGGCAGTCTTGGTTTGCATAATTGTTTCGCACAAAGGTTCGAGAGATAGCCAATTCCCCTCAACATTGGTAAAATATGAGGAGGACAAAAGTTAACGAAGAACGAAATGAAATTGTCGATAGTCGATGCCCAATGCACTTTATCGAGATCGGGTAAAACCCAGAAGGACCACAACAAACATTTTTACCATGATAAAGTTACCCCCGATCACCGACCCCCGACACGTTTTCGACATCGAGATGTTTTCGAGGGAGCTGATCTGAGAGCACTTGGGTAGGTTTATCGCCGATCATCGATCCTTGACACTTTTTAGGCATCAGAAAGCTAGGATTTGGTTTTAGAATGAATATATTTAGGAAAGTTCTGACTCTGATGAATACGAGCAAATTAAGTCACTAAGAGGATCATATGGTCTAGTTCTATCCCGAGTCATTCTTGGTTCCCTAGGTGCTAGTCATGCCTTCGAGTCACCTTTGCCGCATCAGCAGTGTACGGTAATATCGATCGACGTCAGATATTTTGTAGGAGAATATCAATGAAAATGTTCATAGCACGATCCTAATCCACGATCCACCCACTGAAAGAGAGACACGGCGAGACGTTTTCAACATTAGATACGATTGAATTTTGGACATTTAAGGAGTTAATTAATACCCGATCCCGCATTAGTTGCTACCTTGTGCGCCAATCAAAACAACATGTTTGAAATCGTTGATAGAACACATCACCACCCACACCTCCACCATCAACCCACGATGAATTTAAGTTCTAGAGATTCGACGACAGATTTATCGAAAATTCACTCATGATCTAAATTGAATGGCTGATGCGACATGGTAATATCTTCCATGTTTAAAATCTCTTGAACGATTGTGAACAAATTAATTCTACGTGTAAGAGAATTACAGAGCGTCCGAAGGAGAAAAATGAGCAACTCAAAGACTGTATTGACCTCCATGATTATAAAAAAACAAGTTTAACAAGCTTCAGAGGTATGTATCCAAATCTGTCAATTCGCTGGTTATAATTTACATGTGTTCGTCCGGTTTTTTACACAGTCTCTAAAAATATGCTCAAGTTGCATGAACAATTCCACAGAGAAATCCAACCACCAAACGCTCGCCGAGGGCACCAAAGATAAAATAACCAGAGATAGGTGAGGGCTCTTCTCCAGGGACCATGAAGCAATTGGAGTACGTCCCTAGGCCAGATCCTGTCTTCAAGACAACAACAAAGAAAGTTTTCATCCAACCTTTGGCCTTTTGCGATACAGAGGAGAACACTGGATCCAAGGTGGTGCTCCCACAAAGAGGGGATATTTTCAAGAAGATTATCAGAGAAGAATACCCAGAGTATATCCCACACAATGACCTGGACGTAAGGGCGCTTGATGACGAGGTGTTCCCAAACATATGATGGTCATATCTACACATGGTGGTGAACATAACCCCCGTTTTCTCCTACATAGAGGTCCTAAAGTGGCTCATCGACCAAACAGATGGGAATAATTTTTTTATTAATGATGAGAATGGAGGGTGTGTTAGAGTTTTCTTCCTGACAAAGGTCCAAAAATACTACAAGCTCAGGGACCTAGAAGAGCGGCTCAACACAGACATCGTGGTGAAGTTCTATGAACTCCATGACACCTACTGATTGATGCCCTCATGGTGGAGGGAAGACAAGAAATTAAACAATAAGAAATCCATCATGAAGAGAACCACCAAGAAGAGGAGGCTTACTCTAGAGAGCTCCATCCTCATCACCAAAGAGGAGAAATTGATTAGCACGAAGCATGCCAAGACATCCGCGCTTATCGGCGCAGGGATTGAACTCACAGATGCCACCTTGGATAGAGTGAGGAGAGATGAAGAGGTGCTGGCCGATGCGTTGAAGGAGTTGGAGCATCTGCGCCATTTGGCCAAATATTATCAAGACTCCACATAGGCCACGATGTTCTTGAGAAGCGAGTTCGAGGATGCCTACAGTAAATTCACGAATGAGCAACACCTTTTCACTACAGGAATAGTCGATTTTCAAGAAGACACCCTTATGGCTCTGGCGATGTGAAAGGACATTGAAATATGGTATGAGAAATCCCACCAAGCGATGGAAAGGATCGAGAACATCAATGCGGTTCAACAGGGTCGAGACGTCGAAGAGCACGACATTTGGGTACTAAGGGACAACAACATTGACTGCATAAGGAAGTCGACCAAATACAGGGTGAAAATGGACCAAGAACCTCATTAGGAGATCCAAGAGAAATGGGCCAATTGCAAAAGGAGCTGGACCAAGATCAATCAGGAGATGAGGGACATCAGTCTCCCAGAATTCGACACACCCAAGGACTTTGTCGACTTGCATGACATAGTCAAACTACATGCAGAACAAGATTCATCATGGACTGTGGAGATATAAAAGGTGGTGAACATGGCGCCAGGTCAAGTACAACAGTTTATGAGCACCCGATCAAGGCTCAGACAATGTTGTAATAGTTAAGTGCTAAAGTAGTCAAGTATCGAGCACGAGTAGTGGAAATAAAGGAGATCCTTTCGGCCCCAATGGACCAACACAAATTCTTGTATGCCAACACATGCGAGGAAATCTTCGTCAAATGGTCGGAGTATGAGAAGAGTCATCCACTCAAGTGAAACCATTTGATGACTCTTAGTAGATTGAGAGATGGAAGTGCCATGTGGCGATGTTTTTTTTTACTTAGCTTGAACTTTTGATAGTTATTTTTGTAGAAATTTCAATACAAATTAAGTATTTCCTGTGATTCTCTTGATCTAACAATTATATGCCACTGTTAAATACATAATTGCTTCTACTAATAATCTTGCGGAAATTTAAACCATGATCACAAAGTGAAATGTCAAGAACACATAACACATAAGTTTTTCTGGGAAAGCGTAAAGCTAAAAACCCCACTATCATATATTATGTATATCATGGATCATGAAACAATCTCATACAAAACTCTAATCCAAGAGCTCTCAGTACAATACAATCGTCTCACACTGTCATACAAAAATTCAGCAAATACATGTGCCAATTTTAGTCTCCAAACAACCTGCCTCCTCTGCACAATCCCTGCAATTAGAATTCACACAATGAATTCGAATTACCTAATTTGCACATGCTCATGAGAATATCCACTACATGTGTGATTGCATGAGTGCACTTCACTCAAATCACAACTGATAGCCAAACTGTCCCTTTCACCTGTTATCTCAAATGGGTCTCCACTGGATCTGACATCCATGTAGTTAACCGTGGTGAATCTTCAGTTGCATGTGAGTTCACTGATTGTGAATTAATTAATAATTAATTCACTGAACTCTCACTAGTGCAAGTTTAGTTACAACTAGTACAACTGGGCTTAACTCACTTAACTGAGTTAAACTACTTCACAACTCTCATAACTACACTTATAACTCTATTACAACTTCAATTCACCTCCATATCTTACCAGCCAACCTTTGAACTCGAATTTCCCGTAGTTAACTGATTTTCCATTTCAGTTAATTATTTCAAGTAATTATGAGACAATAGATTGATATTTATTGTCCAATTTATTTAAGGGAAAAGTAAATTAGACACATGTTTCTTGCTAACTTTTCAACACTCCCTCTCAACAATAAAGGGATTATCCTTCACCCCAATCCTGTCTCTATGGTATTCAAATTTGCTCCTGGTGAGCGCCTTCGTCAAAATGTCTACATCCTGATCTTTTGTAGGAATGTATTGAAGCAACACGATCTTCCACTACACACAATCTCTGAGATGATGATACCGGATATCTATATGCTTAGATCTATCATGAAACACAAGATTAATTAAGAGTTTAATGCAACTCTGATTATCACAATAAATCACTATCGAATCTAAATGAGAACCAAACAAGCCAACAAGGATCTTTCTCATCCAGATATGCAGCTTGACTCCCTGCCATGTATTTTTCTTTCGTTGAACTAAGTGCCACGGATATTTGTTTCTTGCTATACCAAGAAACAACTGTAGATCTGATACTAAACATCCCCCCTGATGTGCTCTTTCTATTCGTTGGGCTGCCCACCCAATCTGCATCTGTGAAGCGATGCAACTTCACCTCATCCGTATGTCTGTACCATAATCCATACTCAGATGTTCCCTTCAGATATCTCAGGACATGCTTACCCGCCTTCCAAAAGAGTTTGGTAGGCTTAACCATCACTTGACTTAGTTGGTTAATCACATAGCAAATGTTCGGTCTCGTGTTCACTAAATACATTATCGAACCTACTAACTATCGATAGATAGTAGCATCCACTACCTCTCCAGAAGTAGCATCCTCTTTCCTCCAATTTCCTGGAAGAGGAGTATCCATGGGTTTGCAGCCCTCCATATGAAACTTACCCAGTATCTTCCTTGCATACTTGCCTTGAGACACAAAAAGTTCACCATCTCGCTGCCATATTTCCAATCCAAGAAAATAATGAAGAAGGCCCAAATCCTTCATCTCGAACTCCTTTGTAAGGTCATCCTTGCATGAGTGTATCAGCTGCTCATCACCAGTCAATATTAAATCATCAACATAAAGAAGAATTATTAAGATCTTACCCTCCACCAAAATTTTGTATAGGTTTGCATCCGCTTCACTTTTGGTGAAGCCCAATCCAGTGAAATAGTTGTCTATCTGAGTGTACCAAGCACAGGGTGCTTGCTTTATCCCATATAGTGCTCTCTTGAGTCTGCACACATGCGACTCCCTGCCAAAGGTCTCAAAACCTTTTGGTTGTTCAATGTACACTTCTTCCTCAATGATCTCATTAAGGAACACAGTTTTAACATCCATCTGATGAATGCACCAGCCCATCTGCGCTGAGAGTGAAAGGATGGATCGCATGGAAGAGTACCTTGTGACAGGTTCAAAGGTCTCATCATAATCTATCACCTCGATCTGTGAGAAGCCTTGAGCCACAAACTTGGCCTTGTATTTCTCCACACTCCCATCAATAGCTTTCATTACCTTGTAGATCCATCTTGAACCTACCACTGATTTGTTGACCGATCTTGGGACAATTTCCCATGCACTGTTTTTGACAATGGAGTCATACTCCTCTACAATAGCATCAACCCAAGCGGGATCTTGCACTGCTTCCTAAAAGGAATATGGTTCAGTCACAATACATTTTCTCATGAGAGCCATGTATCCAACAAATCGATTAGGAGACTGTCTCTATCTGCGCTGTGAAGTAGGGGCTCCTACATTCTGTGCAACATCTAGTCTCAATCTATCTGCTTCCATGGTGCGACTTCTGCCATTTCTGATGGATGGATCTGCTTGAGTGGTTTCCTCCACTCCATGAACCTCCTCATGTGGCCGATCCACATCTTGAGACTCATCCTTGGGAACCAACAATTCCTATTCTGCATGCAAGTCTAGCTCCCTCTCAAGCGACAACCGAATGGCTTTCCCCTCATCGAATTTTATATCCCATTGCATAACAATCATCTTATTGTTCAACAAATACACATGATAATTATGGAGTGTTTTTGTGTACCCCACAAATATCCCAACTTCATCAGTTGGTTCCAGCTTCTTCCTGGCATCCTTGTTCACATGCACAAAAATAGATGAGCCAAAAATTTTAAAATGAGAAACATCGGGTTTCTTACCAGTGAAAGATTTTTCAGGTGTACTCATGCCAAGTACTCTATGAGGACAACATTTCTGCACATAAACCACAATATTGCATGCTTCTACCCACAAATTCATTGGTAGGCCTTGATCATGCAACATCGCTCATGCAACACCCATGATCGTTCTGTTCTTTCTCTCCGCGACCCCATTTTGTTGTGGGTTATGAGGTGCTATGAGTTCTCTTCGGATTCCTTCTTTGCTGTAGAAGTCTTTGAATTCATTAGAGATGTATTCTCCACCATTATCTCTCCTTAGAGCCTTCACTTGCTTCCCCGACTCTTTCTCCACCAATGATTTAAACTCACAAAACTTTGAGAATGTTTGATCCTTCTTCTGCATGAAGAATATCCAACATCTACGAGAAAAGTCGTCAACAAAAATAACATAATACCTATGTTTTGTTGTTGAATAAACTGAGAATGGTCCACACACATCTGTGTGAATTCTCTCCAGTATCACCAAAGCACAGTTCTCCTTTTCATGAAAGGTGGAATTTACATACTTCCCCATGGTGCAAACCTTGCACTGATCTAACTGAGAAAGCATTCCCATTGGAAGTCCAGTAGATATTTGCTGCATGATCTTCAAGGCTCCATGATGAAGATGGCCCAATCACCCGTGCCATAATTCGCCCTCATCCCGGCTCACCACTTTTTCTTCCTTGCCCATCATGGCACGACAACCATCTACCTCTAGCATGTAGATATTCTTAACTTGAATCCCTATATTCTTGACTTGAACTATTGCTTTATGTCGCAGAAACGTTTTTCCATTGCTAAAAACAACGTCATAGCCTCTGTCCTCCAACATTGCGACTGCGACTAGGTTTTTCTTCATACTTGGAACATGCATAACATTTTTCAATTGAAATGGTTTACCTGACTCCCTCTGAAAGGTAATGGTACTAATACCAGTCACACTGTATCCTCCATCGTCACCCATCTCTATATGCATTCTGAGATATTTCTCCTCCAAGTCACTGAAAGACTCTTTATCTCCCGTCATGTGGTAGGAAGCGCCACTATCCAAATACCACACCGATCCCGATGCACTTGAAGCCATGCATGCGATCAAAGAGAAGTCAATTTCAAATTGTGAGACAAGAGCCTCACCATTTGCAGCTCCAACAACCATCTTGTTCTTCCTCTTCTGTAGACAATTAGTAGCAATATGCCCATGTTTGTGACAGTGAAAACACTTCACTTTGGACAAATCCATCTTCTTGACTTTAGACTTAGATTTTGAATGGAATTTCTTCCTTAACCCTTTCCTTGCCTTGGTAGTCAAAGCACACTCCTATTCATCATCACGCTTTGATGAAGATCCATCTCTGGTGTTTCGCCTGAACTCCTCCTGCACTAGATCCGACCATAGTCGTTCCCAATCTGGCAATTTTTCCCTTCCATTGACAGAGTCTTGATAACTGTGCCAACTCTTGGGAAGTCCTAGGAGAGACAAGCTCACCAAATCATCAGCAACAACTGTTATTCCCACAATTCCAAGCTCATCCCGACATTGGACAAACTTCGTGAGATATTTTGGAATGGATTCGCCCTTCTCCATCTTGATCTTCTTGAGTTTATCTTTGAGCGCCAATTTCCTATGGTCGCTACTATTTTGGAACATATATGTCAAAACCTTCCACATTGCATGTGGTGTGGTTTTCCCATGGAGACTTGAGACAATGTAGTCTCGTACTCTCTCCAACAGAATCCTCCTCGCCTTTGCCACTTTGTTTTTCCATGCATCAAGATTTGCAGTGTCTGTCCAATCCGGCTTAGGAACATCTTTGTCAATGTATTCCTTCAAGCCATTGTCTTCGAGTACTTCCTCCATCCTGTCCTTCCAATATGTTTAGTTCGAGATTCCCTCGAGTGCATACTACAACCTCATGCCAATGAAAGACATTTCGATCTTGAATCAACTATCGCACCAAGAAATTCCTTCTGCAAATTTGAATTTTATCCAACCACAAACTGAACCGCTGCAATCCTTCTTTCCATAGGAAGTTCGCACCCAACCTGAGAGCATCCTGAGGAAATTTCTCACCCTACCAGTGTACAGCCTATGAAAATCACAAAGAAGTTTGCACTGTAATTCACTGTGGGGTGAGGGAAGTTTGCACCTCTCCTTTAAGAAGCCTGCGAGAATTTTGAAAAAGTTTGCACCTCTCCTTTGAGTAGGGTGGGAGAATTTCTACTCCTAGAAATGTGGGAAGTTTCCAGTACTATGGTTTGCACCCTGCCAGAGACGGGACTTGCGAGAATACAATTATTTTCGCACCTCACTTCCGTGGCTCCATGGCTCTGATACCATGTATAAACTTCAATACAAATTAAGTATTTCTTGCAATTCTCTTGATCTAACAATTATATTCCATTGTTAAATACATAATCGCTTCTACTAATAATCTTGCGGAAATTTAAACCACGATCACAAAGTGAAATATCAAGAACACATAACAAAAAAGTTTTTCCGGGAAAGCGTAAAGCTAAAAACCCCACTATCATATATTATGTATTTCATGGATCATGAAACAATCTCATACAAAACTCTAATCCAAGAGCTCTCAGTACAATACGATTGTCTCACACTGTCATACAAAGATTCAACAAATACATTTGCCAATTTCTGTCTCCAAACAACCTTCCTCCTCTGCACAATCCCTGCAATTAGAATTGACACAATGAATTTGAATTACCTAGTTTGCACATGCTCATGAGCATATCCACTACATGTGTGATTGCATGAGTGCACTTCACTCAAATCACAACTGATAGCCAAACTGTCCCTTTCACCTATTATCTCAACTGGATCTCCACTGGATATGACATGCATGTAGTTAACTGTGGTGAATCTTCAGTTGCATGTGAGTTCACTGATTGTGAATTAATTAATAATTAATTCACTAAACTCTCACTAGTGCAAGTTTAGTTACAACTAGTACAACTGGGCTTAACTCACTTAACTGAGTTAAAATACTTCACAACTCTCATAACTACACTTATAACTCGGTTACAACTTCAAGTCACCTCCATGTCTTACCAGCCAACCTTTGAACTCAAATTTCCCATAGTTAACTGATTTTCCATTTCAGTTAATTATTTCAAGTAATTATGAGATAATAGATTGATATTTATTGTCCAATTTATTTAAGGGAAAAGTAAATTAGATACATGTTTCTTGTTGAATTTTCAACAATTTTTAGTTAATAATTTGTTATAAATTAGAGGATTGACCTGTTAGACGAGGTGGATGGTTTTTGCAAAGAATCTCATTTTTGGAATTGTAAAGAACTATTTCGGAGCTACCTTAATTGAGAAGTCATGTTTAGCACCTGAGACAAGTTTTATGTTTTCATCAAGGGCATGTGTGATTGGATCATAAGGAGGAATTACTTATGAATTTATCTCATGAATGGATTCTGTAATGAGTAAGAGTTTCTAGATTTGTTGATAAGTTATCTGATTCAATATTTTTATAATTCTTGTCTCTGATGATGTAAAACAAATCATTGTGTTAATGTGTGATTAGTAATTAGAGATAAGGAAACTAATTTTCTTGTCATCATTTTATTGCATGTATGTTCTCTTCTGATAATTGTATCTCAGTCAATAATTGGAACACCAACAAGTTAATGTATTAGTACTAGGCTTGTTGTATGTGTAAGAATCATTGTTTGCATGCTTGAGCACGGGGGTTATCCCAAGCTCAGCCTTCTTCAATAGTTAAGCATTTCCCCTTTGTTACCCAGTTGGTTTATACCAACATTTATCTTGTATCGGTTCCACCTATAAGATAAAATACAAAAAAGAGAACGTTCAAACTGAAGGAGGATCTTTCAAAGGAAGACATCATGTCAATCACTATGTAAAGACCATCAATTAATTGGCTGGATCACAAGATCCGGAGAACCATTCCACCATTAAACGTTGCAGAGTCTAATTGGGCCTCGGTGGCAAGTGTGGTTCCTACAGTTGAGTTAAAGGGATTTAGGACCCCTCAACAGGTCGATTCCTGGCATCTCTTCATATGACCAAGCAAATACATCTTGGAATTCCTTGAAGATCTCAGTGTAGATCAGGATTTCTTCTGGTGAACAATTCGCACTGATGTGTACATTTTCAATCTTGCCAAGGGTACGAGAGATATCGATCATGACGTTAGGAGAGATACTCGCCATATTTCCTTCGTCATAAATGTTGTGCGTATCAAGCGGAACTACGTTGTGACCGACTATCTCACTCAGAGTAGATTGAAAGGCATCTTGTTTGATTCTAGCAGGCTCTGGGAGAAAATAAGAGCGATGATGCATATCATCCGAATGTTTGTCAGAACCATTCATGGCTTTGATGATAGATTCGTCCAAGGGAAAAGTCTCATCAAGGCAGTCATGTGAGAAAGACAACAAAGTGGCCCACACAGGCTTAAGAATGGGATTCTCCTCGTCCTTCGGTGAGGTAATAGGATTGGGATCAGCTGAAGAGTTAAGAACAACTTGATACACTATCTCCACTACCGATAGTGGCATGGCCATTATAGCATGTGACTGACCTTCACAAGATGAAGTCGAGGAAGGTAGGGTCCAAGGATCGTTAAAATAGGAAGTGCGAAAAGGAACAAACCTATATGACGAAACAAGCCTACTGGACATGGCGTAAACATGGTGAATCAGTTCTATGAAGTCGAAGGTACCCATAATGGATGAATACATTTCGACACCGATATTATCAGTTGTTGGCTGAGAATTGTTGACCATGGGAATTGATGGTCCAACAGATGCACTGGGGCTAGCATACACAAAGGATAACTGGTCGACCATCATGATCTTCCCATCATGAGGAAAACAAAGAGTGCGAAAGACAGACGATAATCATAACATAATTCCAATTGTGTCCTAGTAACAAGTTATAATCAAGGGGTGCATCAACCACCTCGACATCCACCTCTACAGTCTTCCCACCTAACTGGACTGAAAAGGAAGGAAGAATACCATGAGGGTGGAAGGAATGACTGTCAAAAGAAGTCAACATGGTTGAAGATTGGGAGAGAGTCAGAGAGCCGAGAGCATTCCAACAGATCAGGGACATCACACATGTTGCAGTGCCTTCATCAAGAACCGCACGTTTGATGGTATACTTCGAGTAACCCATGTGGATTTGGAATTCCACATGGTAAGGCAAGTGAGGCTTCACATCTGTGAGGTCAAACTTGATAATTTTCGAGCCACTGGGGTCTAGATCTCCTAACGCAGATATCAAGGAACTCCTTAGTGTGGGACACATCTAGAGTACCTCCAGGGCTAACATCGCACAAGGGGTTCGACCTAGGTCCTCAACAATAGAGTAATTCTGGGTGGCTCTAGCATTTGGATTATGGGTAGAGTGCTTGAGTACTCCTTTCGAAATATGAGGCAGTGGCTCTGGTTTTTTAATCTGCAAAGGAGCCTTCGGAGGAGGAGGAGATTCTAGACCAAGTACAGTTTGTGAAGAACTATAATCGTGAGACCGGGTGGCTAATTAACCTAAGAATTCGTCATATTGATGCATAAACGATCATCGCCTTGTGTCGGTGGATTTTTACTTCCACCGGCCACATTTTCGACATTTGAGGAGCTCGAGGCCATGTGCTCACTACTGCATTTGGGTCAAATTCCGATGGCGCGTTCTATGCAATTTCCACTTTCTATTGTCGAAAGACCGACAAACCTCAGACCCCCTCAAATGTCATTTCACATGACGTCGTTTTTACGACGACCATGTTTTCGTCTATATTGCGACGTTTCAAACGTGGAAAGAGAGACGTTGCAAACGTGGCAAGACCAATGTTTCAAACGTGGAAAGAGAGACTTTCCAAACATGGCAACACCGACGTTCCAAACGTGGCAATTGCGATGTTTCAAACGTGGCAAGAGAGACGTTGCAAACGTGGCAAGACCGACGTTTCAAACGTGGCAAGAGAGATGTTGCAAACGTGGCAAGACCGACGTTCGAAACGTGGCAATTGAGACATTGCAAATGTGGCAAGTGAGACATTGCAAACATGGCAAGTGAGAGGTTTCAGACGTGGCAAGAGAGACGCTTCAAAGGTGGCAAGACCGACATTTCAAACGTGGAAAGTGAGACGTTTCAGACGTGGCAAGAGAGACATTAAGAACGTGGGAAGAGAGACGTTAAGAGAGACGTTAAGAACGTGGGAAGAGAGACGTTAAGAGGTATCATCTCCGATGTGGTTGCTATGGGAGCGACACTCCAAGATGTCGCAATAGCGACTATGTTGTAGATATTTAAAAAAAAAATACAATATCAATACTAAGAGGGACAGGTACATTAACCTTTGCTAAGATACTAGCCATATCAATATTTAAATCTATATCATCGGTCTTAGGCAAGGTTGGTTGAGGAGGAGGACTATCTTCCAATGGTAAAGGGGGTCTTGTCTAATGAGGTTTAGGATCACTAGGATTGTCTCGGGTGTGTTATCACACGAACTCGCAATTGTTGAGATAAAGTCCAAAAGCTCAAGTGCAATCATGCGTAATAAGATTGCAAAAATATACTAGAGAGTAAGTCCCTGTTTTTAGATAGGATCAAAATAATACTGTACTTTCTTGGGTATGTCGAAACAAGTGCCATCCAATACAAGATCC
>ML789051.1:478572-490816 GCA_009831015.1 Picea engelmannii | reverse complement strand
TAGACTACAATAATTGACTTGATGTTATTCTCTCGGAATATAGGACAACATGGAAGAAATGATAAATGTAAAAACCGTTGACAAATAAGCAATAATGTCAATAGAAAACTAGGTGTTATCCTTGTAAATAGAAGTAACATAGATGATATAGACAACAAAATATTTTTAAAAATGATTGGAAGAATTGGAGAGACTAGAGAAGAGCATGCTTTGTGAAATATTTAAATGAGAAATGATCAATATTATGGTGGAAAGTTATGATGCAAACAAGATCAAGAAGTAAGATTTTTAAGATGGCATGCTGAATGACACTGAACCCATTCAACTCTAATGTTTTCTGACATTCTTCCCCACAGACTTATACTGAAACAAATATCTATTTTTTGTTCGCCGAGAAGACCCACAAACCCTTTTTGAAGCATCGTTATTATAGCAAACTTGTCGCAACATCCATCAAATGCAACATATTTATAGATTTTGTAACGTCGCAATTCCGACGTAAAAAAGTCCTAAGTGACCATTGGTATTTTGACTTGGTGAACATACTAAGGTGACTGTTGGAGGGGAAAACCTAGTTTCCAAAACGTCACAATTGCGACATACATCTTCACAAACGTGGCAAGAGAGACGTTCTAGTGGAAAACGTGGCAAGAGCGACGCTAACGTGGCAAGACCGACGTTCACGTGGCAATTGCGACATACATCTTCAAAAATGTGGCAATAGAGACGTTCCAGTGGAAAACGTGGCAAGAGAGACGTTAACGTGGCAAGAGCGACGTTAACGTGGCAAGAGAGACGTCAACGTGGCAAGACCGACATTATCGGGCAACATGATTTTTTTTTTTTATAAATTTCCTCTATTTTGCGACAATATGGACAATTTTGTCCATAACGCCGCAAATAAAACATCAGAATTTTTACAATATGTAGTAGTGGCGCTGGTTATGTGGGAAAGGATTCATCAGCACGACAGGGGGTAGAGATAAAATCCTCACAACTTCCACAAGTTTGGGGCATAAATGAGTAAGATGATCATCTGTACAAATCTTACAGGGCAATTTCACCTTATGCCTTATTTTCTTGCCCTCACTAGCATTATTATTCGTCTTCTCATTATTACCATTTTCCTTGGGTTTATTATTATTCTTCCCACCCTTACGATTATTATTACATCCTTTCTTCTTATTCCCACCTGGTTTTTATTTACCATTTGGTTCGATCGATGATTGCACAGAATGTACATCCGTCAACTGAGTGGGATTGGAAGACACAGATGAAGTTGACTTTCCTACAGACTGGTTTATATACAACTATTTCAAATGTCTTGTCATCGAGTCTCCAGATTCACACTGGGGGAGCCTACAATGCCATCGGCATGAGGTCCGGGATTTTTTCTAGGGTCATAGTTTGACCTCGATGCGTCCATAAGAATATCGTATAACATCCTAGACTGAACGTATATAAGGTCTAATTGTTGGGATTTGAATATTGCTTATGCCTCAGACGTAACCCCGAATGTAGAAACATCCTTCGAAATAGGAGGTTGTAAAGACTTAAGGAACCATTCTAACAGGAAATCCGAGGGTATGCAGGTCTTGATCAACCTCTTTCGTCTATGCCACTCCTGGATGTGATCCGAGATATGAGTGGCTTTGTCCTAGCGTAAGTTCGACATAATTTCTAGGTCAACATCATAACGAACCGACAATTGGAAGTGGTTAAGGAAGACTATCATCATATGACTAAAGGTCCCATATGCCCACCTAGGTAGCTCGATATACCATTTCGCGGCAACCCTTATGAAGGTGCGTTGAAATAATCTTAACCGAATGGAATCATCATTAAGGGAATTCAAAGAGAACCATAGGTGAAAGGTGGTAACGTGATCACTAGGATCCTCGCCATTCTTTCCTTCGAATTTTGGAATATCCGAAGGAAGCTTGGTGGGAATGAGGGGCCATGTAGGATCATGAAACACATGGCCGTTCATCAAATTAGACAAATATGGAAAGTTGAGCGTGGCCAGAAAAGGGAGATGGGGTTGCGACATTTGGCCCCAAGCTCCCTAGAAATATTTTGTTTGGGGAATTTCATCCCATCCAGGGTTCTGGTAAGCACTATGGCCCTGTTCGATATTTTAAGACCCTCCTCTAGGCTGATTCATAAAAGGTTGGTTGGGCACCATTCCAATAGGATTGTTCTGATGGGGGTTGTAAAAAATGCCCCCAGCCAGAGTGGCTCCTAGTTGGGGGTTGCCCAAGGTGTGAAATTGACCTCCTTCAGGTGTAAATCCGGAGGATAAGGGTGGATTCACCATGCTAAACGTGTTGGATGGAATCAACATAGAAGAGGTAGGTGTAAAGGATGGACCATAAGCTAAAGCTTGTCCACCAGGTTGGTTACTCCATCCAAAGGTAACAGGATTAGACTCGGGGTTAAAAGAAGGAATTCCTCCCATGGTAGGAGTCATTTGAGGGACTTGAAAGCCACCAAACAAGAACAGAGTATAAGGACGAGCTGTGCCCCCAAGTCCAATGCTAGCATTAGGTCCAACAACTGGGATGGAGTTTGAAAAATGCGAAGTAAAATTCGACATACCATGTGAAAAAGGACTAGAGGCCATCAAGATGGACTGAACATTATAGCCCGGTGAGTGACCAAGAGACCCAAATGGGTTCATGGCAATAGGTTGAGAATTCACTATAGGACGGGCAACAATGATGATAGGTGCCTCCAACACTACAACCATTGTGGTTGCAGGAGTTGAAGGGGTTCCATAACTATAGTAGGTGTGGGATTTGAGGGGCTCCCAGTATTTTTATGACTCAGTTTAATACTCACCCTTGTAGAATCACAAGTATGATAAGTGGAGGTGTGTGTACCATGTTTAATAACTCTACGCCTTTTAGAAGGAAAATACTCGAAATCCGATGGTAACTGTAATAAGCGGCGAGACCGACGGGGAAGCTGGTTCGACTCCACGATGACTTAAGACTCAAGATATAAAAAACAAATCCTAAGGCCAACTAATAATCAAAGAGCACACCAAAATAATCAAACGACCAATATGCACACAAATAGGATAAAGTGGATGAAAGGGGCCTCCCTCCCTAAAGTAGGTATGCCTCACCCAAGAGGGGCCTAAGACTCCCTACTAAAGATCAGAGGTATCAGAATCAATTATAAGGCCCTCGTGGGATTAACAACCAGTCGGTCAGATCCCCCCGGAGAGGTAATCCTCCATAAAGGCTGTGTGTTGTCCGACCCTTATCTAACCCAGGGTACCTGCAGAATAACCCCTGCAAGTAACCTATGTGGCACCTAAGTCAATAAACTAAGAAACCACGATATAAACAATGCACAGGCAAACAGTCATAATTCAAGTCCACCGTATGGGCAGGGTAACAAAGCCCAAAACCTTGAAAGCACCACCTCTCACAGAGGTAAGGGCACTAGCAAGATCCCCATATATGAATAGATCCCCATAAATATATCTGATGCTAAGAAGGTATTGGGGGGGGTATCCCTTCAACCAACCTCACGCGACCTCGTTCTTAACTTCGATGTAAGCGGAGCCTCTTGATCTTACCGATTATACAATGGATTTATCCACTGCCTTAGTCAGACACACATGTTGATTTAATATCCTTGGAGAAGTTTACTCACAAAATCCTATTCCAAGGCATTAAATCCTAATCTAGTTTGTGCACCCTAGAAAATAAAATCGTTACTAATCAATTTTAAGTTACAATGTTAATTTTAATGGCATTGCTTACTCAAAAGGTGCAATCGTGAAACTAGTGATGTTATGACTCAACCAGTAAAGTAAATGAATATGAATACAATGTAAAGTCTTAGCTTCAATTTCCAATGAATGATATGCTTCTTAAACATGCAATTTTCAATTCAATTATGCAATTCTAAATAAAAATGCAATCTTTCTTTACATGCACTAAGATAAATGGAAAAGACTCAAAAGATCAAAATGTCAATCAATGTAAAATGCCTAATATTTTTGTATTTTCAATATAAGAAAAATGAAAATGCAAGGAATGAACAACAACTTGATATATAAATACTCTACTGTGTATAGACAGGCACAACCCAAGTAGGATATCAAGGAGAAAAGCACCCAGCCCAATGTATAAGGAAAATCAAAATGAAAATATGATGAGAAAGGACCCGCCCAAAAATTTAACCAAAGACATGTTTCCTATCATTCCACAGACACTTAATAGTCACTACAGAGACCCAAGAAGACTCAACAATCATCAAAACCTACCCAACAACCACCAAACCAAGAAAACAAGCAAAAAAGGCTGATGTACGCGAATGTTCAAGGGAACAACACGTATGTACGCAGCTTGTACAAGGACAACACATGTATGTACGCGACTGTCAAGCTGTAACACACCCACTACGGAAGACTACAAATTTTTGGCTTTTCCTTCTCTTCTCCGAGGAACATAATCCCCGAATTCCTATGGGGATTGTTGCAGACCCTACCATCCCTTATCCGTACCTATATGATCACCGACGATGACCATAGGCCTTACCAGAGAGGTGCTCCTGGCTTTCACGATTTGGGAAATCACGAAGCATGTATTCTCGGTTCCCTGGCTTTCGAGGTGTCGAAACCCGAAGGAAACCAACAATTTGTCACAATTAATAATGCCTCAGATTGAAGCCTGACACTCCACCTTTCAGGGTTTCGCATACTGGGTTTTCGCGGTATAAGAGGGCGAGGGTCTCCTACCCTTCGGTTTTCTAGGTGCCGAAACACCGAAGACCCTATATCTTCCAAACTCATTTCGAGGTTTCATCCATCGGAATTTCGTGTCTAGCGAACACGAGGAAAATTGACCTTTGGAGATCCTGGGTACCGAAACACCGAAACGCCGAAACACCAAAACCATGTATGCTAATCCATTTCAAGATTTCTCTTATCATAATTTTGGGACTGGCGAGTACAAGAGACTTGCCTCTAGTTATCCCGGTTGTCAAAACACCGAAACCATAAATTCTAGTCACACTATACCTTTTCGGGGTTTCATACTTCGGGGTTTCTCGACTGGCGAGTACAAGGGATCTTACCCTTAGGTATCCCAGGTGCCGAAACACCATAAATCATCCACGCTATTTTCATTTCAAGGTCTCATCCATCAGGATTTCACGATATGTGAGAACAAGAGGTCTCGCACCTGGGTTTCTCGGGAGCCGAAACTCCGAAACACCGAACTCTAAATACACTATACTATTTCGGTGTTTTGCAAGTCGGGATTTCAGGATTTGCGAGTGCAAGGGAACTCACCCTTGGGTATTTCGGGTATCGAAACACTGAAACAATGAATCTATACGCGCTAATCCATTTTGGGAATTCGCAAACCGGGTTTTCTGGACTTGCGAGTGCAAGGGAACTCTCCCTTGGGTATTCCAGGTACCGAAACACTGAAACATCGAATCTATATGCGCTAAGCAATTTCGGGAATTCACAAACCGGGTTTTCGGCATATGCAACGACAGGAGGTCTCATACCTGGGTTTCTCGGGAGCTGAAACTCTGAAACCTACCTACCTATATATATATATATATATATATATATATATATATCGCTCAGCCTATTTCGAGGTTTCCTCCATCAAGATTTCATGGGTCAGGATTTCGCAAGTCAGGTTTTCGAGACTGGTGAGTACATGGGGCCCGCACTTAGGTACCCCGGGTGCCGAAATACCGAAATATAATAACTTCTCCACACTCTATCTTTTCGGGATTTCGCAAGTCGGGATTTCGGGACTTGCGAGTACAAGGGAACTCGCCCTCGGGTATTCCGGGTACCGAAACTCTGAAATACCAACTCTTAAACCTGCTCATCTTATTTAGGTGTTTCTTCCATCAGGATTTCACAAGTCGGGATTTCGGGACTTGTGAGTACAAGGGAACTCGCCCTTGGGTATTCTGAGTACTGAAACACCGAAATGTCGAAGTCAAAAAGGACCATTCTCTCTTGTCTAGGGTTTTAAGACTTACGCCATAAATTCCTCCAGCAGATCCTTGGATAAACTTTCAAAAAGTGGTGTCCCTATGAGGAGATCTATCCAGGGCAGTACTTGAGACAAATAAGGGAATAAATTTTCCGAGAACAGCCTTGAAAACTGAATCCGTTCAATATATATATATATATATATATATATATATATTTACGTAAGCCAGAGGTGGTCTTTCCAATATAAGCATACAACCACTATTTCTAATCAAAACACCATACAGACAGTCTTATACTGAAACCATTCATAATTGCACAAACCATGAGCATACATGCCAAAATATTAATTTCAAGATACGAGATATAACACTTATCAGAAAAACACCAGGTTTGATGCAACTACTGAGAGGGGTGCTCATTTCCACCCAACCGTAGGCTCAGCGATTCCGAATGGATTTACCACTAGCCACCCCCGAGCTTAGACCACGATGCTGTGAGACTGAGTCTCTATTTGTCAGAGGTCAAGAACAAAGGTTACTCTCCCTCTTCTCTACTCATCAATCACTCTGTATATTTTTCCAGAGTCCTTCCGATTTCTCCCCTCTTGCGATCTCTGTCGCGACTGCTCCCTTCTACACCTCTTTCCTTCCTTTTCTTTCCTAGCGAGGTTGCATGTGGCATGAACTTCCCCGTGGTGGTAAAGTCTGAGGCTTCCACAGATGGGCGGTTCACCCCCATCCCTCATTAACTCATGAGGAGCCTCTTCACCTACCAACCTGGCAAGTAATTCATTTCGGGGCCAGCGAGCTGCTCTTGATCTTCGGGCCAGTGAAGACCAAATATTGTATTTGTTTTGGTGGAAGTTAATGCCACCATTCCAGGTGCCTTCCACCACCTTTCATTAGCCATCGTGGTCTCTTTTCATCACATCCCCCTCCCAACAATCCTGCAACATATATTCATAACATTATTTACATTCGTCGACCTTTTATACTAAGGTCCATTCAAAATCACACATTCACATCTTTGAGTCTGCCATAGTTCTTGGCCAATATAGTTATTTTTATAGACTCGGGGAAATAGGGTGTTACAATTCCCTCCCACTTAAAGGAACATCGTCCTCGATGTTCTATCTATCAATATGACATGTATGTACAAAGGTAAACAAAATCGGGTATGCCTGTTTCATGGCATCCTCCATTTCCCATGTAGCCTCATTTGGGCCAAAATGTCTCCACTTCACCTTGACCTGTGCAATGGTTTGGTTCCGGAGTAGGGTTTCCTTTCTATCCAGTATGCATTGAGGTTCTGGTAGGAATTCTCCCTCTGGTTCCACCTGGATCACAGACCAATCAATTATATGATTAGAATCATGTACATATTTCTTCAATAATGAAACATGGAAAACATTATGTGCTTTTATTGTGGGAGGAAGTGCTAGACTATAAGCTACATGTCCCACTCTATCTAGAACCTCAAAGGGTCCACAATACAGAGGTGCCAACTTGGCACAAGCTCCTTTTTGGAACTATTCCTGGGCCTAACTCTGAGATATACATGGTCTCCTGTCTTGAGATCTCTTGGAGTTCTCTTTTGGTCGGTGTAACTTTTCTGCTGGTTCTGAGTGACCTTCAGGTTTTGTTTTATCTGAGTCACTTGATATTCCATTTCTTTCAACATGTCAAGTCCAATTTTTTTTTTCTGTTTACGGGATTACTCCAACTGACAGGAGTGTTGCATGGCCTACCATAGAGGACTTCGAAGGGACTCATCTTTAAGGATTCTTGGTAGCTGTTGTTGTAGGCGAATTCCACTAGTGGAAGGTAGTCTTCCCACCTTTTGGGTTGATGCATTACATGCATCCTGAGCATGTATTCTAATATTTGATTCACCCTTTCTGTCTGTCCATCGGTTTGAGGGTGATAGGCTGTGCTAAATAGTAACTTGGTCTCCAAACCAACCATCGGTAATCTCCAAAAGTTGGAAGTAAATTTCGTGTTTCTGTCAGACACGATCTCTTTTAGCATACCATGCAGTCTAAATATCTCCTTCATGAATATGTTGGCAATGTCTATAGCCTTACAAGTCGACTTGATGGGGATGAAATGAACAAACTTGCTCAATTTATCCACCACTACCATGATGGCATCATTTTGTTTGGTCGAGGTTGGTAATCCGGTGATGAAATCCATGGAGATGGTTTCCCATTTCCATTCTGGGATTGGTAAAGGTTGCAATAATCCTGCTGGGTGTCGATGTTCTACTTTAACCTGTTGGCACTCTATGCATTTGGATAAGTACTCGGCTATGTCTTTCTTCAACCCAGGCCAATAGAATTGTTTCTTGGTGGTCGTGATCATCTTCTGGTATCCTGGATGACCAGTATAGGGTCTTTTATGTAGTTCATCCAGTATGAACCTCTTCAAGTTGTCATAATCTTGAATGTACAATCTGCTTTGGTAAGTGAGCAGACCTCCTTCCATCATCTGGTAGTCTTCGTACTTTACCCCGGTGGGCTCTTGTTGCAGGTACGAGGTCATGTTCTGGACGAAGGGATCTGTTTCTTGTGCATTTATGACTCTTTCCTTGACATCCATCTTACAGGTGCTCACCGCTACCAGGTGAATTGTTTTCATACTTCTGCTAAGGGCATCAACCACCATATTTTCTTTTCCTTTAATGTGTTTGATTTCGAAATCAAACTCGCTAAGGAGGGCCATCCACCTAGCTTGTCTAGCATTGAGCTTTGGTTGGTCAAACAAATATCGCAATCCACAGTGATCTGTCATAAGTACAAATTTCCTTCCTAGGAGGTAATGCCTCCACATTTTTAAGGCATGCACTATAGCGGCCAACTCCAGATCATGGGTCACATAGTTGACTTCGTGTTTGTTCAATTTTCAGGACTCATAGCAGACCACACTTCCTCCTTGCATAAGGACTCCTTCGAGCCCTTCCTTACAGGAATTTGTGCACACGAGGAAGTCAGCTTCGGGATCAACGATCTTCAGCATGGGTGCATGGGTCAGTAGATGTTTCAGGGTTTGAAATCTTTCTTCACATCTTTGTGTCCATGTAAATTTTGTCCCCTTTTTCTAGAGGGCAGTGATTGGACAACCAATCTTGGAGAATTATTTTATAAATCTCCTATAGTATCCTTCTAATCCCATAAAGGATTTGATATCCGAAACGTCCTTTGGGGTAGGCCATTCCGTGATAGACCTGATCTTATCAGGGTCTACTGCTACCCCTTCTTCGGATAGGACATGACCCAAGTAATGTATTTGCTTCTGGAAGAAGTCACACTTGCTAAATTTGTTATAGAGCTGATGTTCTCTTAGCACTTGAAGCACAAGCCTAAGGTGTTCCTAATGTTCCTCTCTATTCTTGGAGAAAATTAGTATGTCGTCAATAAAAACCAACACAAATTTGTCTAGGAATTTGCTGAGCACATTGTTCATTAAGCACATAAAAGTGGAAAGAGCATTGGTCAATCCAAATGGTACTACCACAAGCTCGCAGTGACCATATGTAACACCCTGTTTCCCCCATCTTGTAAATATAACTGGACTGGCCAAGGACTATGGAAAACTCATAAAGGTGAATATGTGATGTAAATGGACCTTGAGGAAAAGGTCAATGAATGTGAATGATATTTTGAATTTATTGCAGGACTGCTGAGAGGGAATGTGCAGAAAAAGAGACCACGATGGCGGTGGAAGGCCCCTAAAAAGGTGGCATTAACTTCCACAGAGAATTAAATACCGTATTTGGACTCCACTGGTCCGAAGAACCAAAAGCGGCTCGTTGGCCCTGAAATTTAATGCCTCGCAGGATGGTAGGCGGATGGCTTGATGAGGGATGGGATGGTGAACCGCCCATCCATAGAGCCATCCGGCCTGATCGGCGCGAGGGTAATCCTGCCACACGCAACCTCGCGAGAGGATAAGGCATATGGAAGAAGCCATTGAGAGGGCAGACGCGAGGGGAACTCTGGAATTTACGTAGAGTGAGTGATAGCAGAGAGGAAGGATTGCAACCTTCGCTCCTGGTCACTGGCAGATGGAGAGACGCAGTCTCAGAGCATCGTGGTCTCAGCTCGGGGGTGGCTAGTGGTAAATCTGTTGGGAGTCACTGAGCCTACGGTTGGGTGGAAACGAGCACCCCTCTCAGCAATTGCTTAACCCTGGTGTTATTTCTGATAAGTGTTTTGCCTTTGGCACCTTGAAATATATGTATTCTGATAATTATGCTCATAAGCTGTGAAACTGTGAATGTTTTCATTATAAGAATGTCTGTGTGGTATTTTGATCAGTACTAGTAGTTGTATATTTGCATGGAAAGACTACATATGGATTATGTCCTCATGAATCGTTATTTATATGCTTACTGATCTAATTCAGACTTCACATCTGGTTCTCAGGAGGACGATACCCTTATCTGTCTCAGATAGTACCCTGGGTGAACCTCCCCATAGAGATACCCTTCTTGGAAAATCCCATCAAGAACTGGGAAAGAAAATGTGAAGGCGTAAGGCCTTAATAACCCTGCACGAGGAGGAACGATCCTCTTGAAAACCCGAGAAGGCAGCATAAGGACAATAAGTATCGAATCGATGGACGAGGTTCCATCGGGAGATCTGTGGTCACGCATGACCATCAGATCGGAAGAAGAAGATGGAAGGTTAAGTACCTTAACCATGAATAGGTGTTGATCGACGGACGAGATTTCGTCGGGAAATCTGTGGTCACACACGATCGTTAGATTGGTAGGAGAAGGTAGGGTGTTAAACGCCTTACCACTTGGTTTATCTATGCTTTTGTGGGCAGCAAATAATTTGGGATCGTAGATCTCCAAGGTCCATGAGAGTATCTGGACCGTTGATTTTTCCACGTCCAGGGAATCGTGGAAGAATGCCCGGGAAGGAGCCAATCTGAGCCGTGAGATATCAGCTGGAAAACCCGACAACCGTTGGATCTGTCAGGAGTTACCTGAGGGTTAATACCCCAGTGTATAGGGGCGAAAGACCCAGGATATATCTGAACCATCCGATTGACGGAGACATGTGGCAGAGATCTGAAGAGAGTCGAAAAATCAGGAGTTCTGTGAGCAAGAGGTCGGGGAAATCCATGGTGAAAACCCCCGATACAATCAGAGCCGTCCATCTGATTGGGACAGGTGGAAACCATCGGGAGTCATCGGTGTTTGGGCCATCATGACTCACATAGATAAGTGCTTTTTGGGTTGGCGTTTGGCGAAGTTCGAGGCTCAATCTGGACCGTCCATCCATTTAGGATGCATATCGGAGAGATGGAACCATCGGGATATCGACACTCGAGAAATCAGGATTCCTGAGGTCGAAATAACCAGGACATCGAAAGTCTCGAAATCCCAGAGGAATCAAGACCGTTCATTTGAGGATACACGTGGCAGAGATCAGAGCCATCGAGGAAGGCCCGACAAGGAAGCCGTCTATCGGCGTTTGGGTCATCGGGAAATCGGGGATCCCGGTGACAAGAGGCTTGTGCACTTTGAAATCACGAAACGCGATACCCTGATCAGTGGGGGACAACTGTCAGCGTATCCAGAGAAGTGGAAGCCCCCTTGAGTGGGAGCCATCTGTCGGCACATCGGATAAGGAGGAGAGCCCGTCGTGTGAGGGCCAGCTGTCAGCGTAGCAGAGAGTCAGTATTCGGAGAATCGGGGATTTCGTGGTCGTGGAAACTTTACATTTAAAAGTCACGAACCCCGAAACATCGACGAGAGGTAAGGTTGTGGTCACATGGACTAAAGACTTAGACCAGGAGGCTAAGGCAACAGAGGAGCATGTCAGGAATCGGGGATCGGTGAACCAAGTTGTTGGGACATCATGAGTGTCAAAACCCCGATAGGAGGAATCCCGACAAAAGTGTATTGCTACGGTCATACGAGAAGTGGTCGCATGGACCAGGGCTTAGCCAGGAGGGATAACTCGTGAAAGGTGTGTCAATATTTGAGGGATCGTGAATCCTGAGCACGTGTGCATTTGGACAGGAGAAAGTTCGAAACCCCGATGAACGGAAGAGATTCTGTCGGAGCATCTCAGGGTCTGTAATGACCGTTAGATGTGGGAACAAGACGTTAAATTAAGCTGGGATGTGGTTATGCTTTAGAATAAGCAGCACGTAGATCTGGATGACCAGAGTCCACCTACCCAGATCTACGGCTGAGGATGCATTCCGGAGCCCCCTTGCCATTCTACCTTTAATGGGGGGGGGGGGG
>ML789051.1:457217-475540 GCA_009831015.1 Picea engelmannii | reverse complement strand
AGATCCTGACAAGATCAGGTCTATCATGGAATGGCCTACCCCAAAGGATGTCTCAGACATCAGATCCTTTATGGGATTGGCGGGATACTATAGGAGATTTATAAAATATTTCTCCAAGATTGGTTGTCCAATCACTTCCCTCCGGAAGAAGGGAAAAAAATTCCTGTGGACACAACAGTGTGAAGAAATATTTCAAATCTTGAAACACCTACTAACCCATGCACCTGTATTGAAAATCGCCGACCCAGAAGCTGACTTCCTTGTGTGCACGGATGCCTGTAAGGAAGGGCTCGGAGGAGTCCTTATGCAGGAAGGAAAAGTGATCTGTTATGAATCTTGAAAATTGAATGAACATGAGGTCAACTATGTGACTCATGATCTAGAACTGGCTGCCATAGTGCATGCCTTAAAAATGTGGAGGCATTACCTCCTGGGAAGGAAATTTGTGCTTATGACAAATCACTGTGGATTACGGTATTTGTTTGATCAACCCAAGCTCAATGCTAGACAAGCTAAATGGATGGCCCTCCTTAGCGAATTTGATTTTGAAATCAAACACATTAAAGGGAAAGAGAATTAGGTGGCCGATGCCCTTAGTAGAAGCATGAGAACAATTCACCTGGCAGCGGTGAGTACCTGCGAGACAGATGTCAAGAATAGAGTCAAAAAGGCACAAGAAACAGATCCCTTCGTCCGAAATGTGATCTTGTACCTACAACAAGAACCTGCTGGAGCAAAATATGAAGGCTATCAGATGACCGAAGGAGGACTGCTCACCCACATAGATAGACTGTACATTCCCAATTGTGATGACTTGAAGAGGTTCATCATGGATGAACTACATAAAAGACCCTACACTGGTCACCCAGGATACCAGAAAATGATTACTGCCACCCGGAAACAATTTTGTTGGCCTGGCTTGAAGAGGGACATAGCCAAATATCTGGCCCAATGCATAGAATGCCAACAGGTTAAAGCAGAACATCGACATCCAGCAGGACTACTACACCCTTTACCCATCCTAGAATGGAAATGGGAGACCATATCCATGGATTTTATCACTGGATTACCAACTTCAACCAAACAGAATGATGCCATTATGGTGGTAGTGGATAAACTAAGCAAGTCTGCTCATTTCATCCCCATCAAATCGACCTGCAAGGCGATAGATATCGCCCAGGTATTCATGAAAGAGGTGTTCTGACTGCACGACATGTTGAAAGAGATAATATCTGACAGAGACACAAAATTTACTTCGAATTTTTGGAAATCACTAATGGTGGGTTTAGAGACCAAATTGTTGTTTAGTACCGCCTATCACCCTCAAACTAATGGACAGACAGAAAGAGTAAATCAGATATTAGAGGATATGTTAAGGATGCATGTAATGCATCAACCCAGGAAATGGGAAGACTACCTGCCATTGGCAGAATTTGCCTACAACAATGGCTACCAAGCATCCTTAAAGATGAGTCCCTTCGATGTCCTCTATGGTAGACAGTGTAATACACCAGTCAACTGGAATAACCCTGTAAACAAGATTTCTATTGGACCCGATATGTTGAAATAGATGGAACAACAAGTGACTCAGATAAAACAAAATCTGAAGGTCACTCAGAATCGACAGAAAAGTTATGCTGATCAAAAGAGAACTCCAAGAGAGTTCAAAATGGGAGACCATGTATATCTCAGAATTAAGCCTAGAAGAAGTTCCCTGAAAATGGGAGCTTGTGCCAAGTTGGCACCCCGGTATTGTGGACCCTATGAGGTTCTAGACAGAGTGGGACATGTAGCCTATCAGCTAACACTTCCTCCCACAGTAAAAGCACATAATGTTTTCCATGTTTCATTATTGAAGAAATATGTACATGATGCTAATCACATAATTGATTGGTCTATGATCCAGGTGGAACCAGAGGGAGAATTTCTACCAGAACCCCAATGCATATTAGATAGAAAGGAAACCCCGCTCTGGAACAGAACCATTGCACAGGTCAAGGTGCAGTGGAAACATTTTGGCCCAGATGAGGCTACATGGGAAATGGAAGATGCCATGAGACAGGCATATCCGATTTTGTTTAAATATGTACATGCAATTCATGTTAGTAGATAAGAACATCGAGGATGATGTTCCTTTTAAGGGGGAGGGAATTGTAACACCCTGGTTCCCCCAGCTTGTAAATATAACTGGACTGGCCAAGGACTATGGCAAACTCATAAAGGTGAATATGTGATGTAAATGGACCTTGAGGAAAAGGTCAATGAATGTGAATGATATTTTGAATTTATTGCAGGACTACTGAGAGGGAATGTGCATAAAAAGAGACCATGATGGCGGTGTAAGGCCCCTAAAAAGGTGGCGTTAACTTCCACCTAGAATTAAATACCGTATTTGGACTCCACTGGCCTGGAGAACCAAAAGCGGCTCGCTGGCCCTGAAATTTAATGCCTCGCAAGCTGGTAGGCGGATGGATTGATGAGGGATGGGATGGTGAACCGCCCATCCGTAGAGACGTCTGGCCTGATCGGCACGAGGGTAATCGTGCCACACGCAACCTCGCGAGAGGATAAGGCGTATGGCAGAAGTGATTGAGAGGGCAGACACGAAGGGAACTCTGGCATTTACGTAGAGTGAGTGATAGCAGAGAGGAAGGATTGCAACCTTCTCTCCTGGTCACTGGCAGATGGAGAGACACAGTCTCAAAGCATCGTGGTCTCAGCTCGAGGGTGGCTAGTGGTAAATTCGTTGGGAGTCGCTAAGCCTACGGTTGGGTGGAAATGAGCACCCCTCTCAGCAGTTGCTTAACCCTGGTGTTATTTCTGATAAGTTTTTTGCCTCTGGCACCTTGAAATATATGTATTCTGATAATTATGCTCATAAGGTATGAAACTGTGAATGTTTTCATTATAAGAATGTTTGTGTGGTATTTTGATCGGTACTAGTAGTTGTATATTTGCATGGAAAGACTACATATGGATTATGTCCTCATGAATCATTATTTATATGCTTACTGATCTAATCAGACTTCGTGTCTGGTTCTCAGGAGGATGATACCCTTATCTATCTCAGATAGTACCCTGGGTGAACCTCCCCATAGAGATACCCTTCTTGGTAAAGCCCATCAAGAACCGGGAAAGAAAATGTGAAGGCGTAAGGCCTTAATAACCCTGCACAAGGAGGAACGATCCTCTTGAAAACCCGAGAAGGAAGCATAAGGAAAATAAGTATCGAATCGACGGACGAGGTTCCGTCAGTAGATCTGTGGTCATGCATGACCATCAGATCGGAAGAAGAAGATGGAAGGTTAAGTACCTTATCCATGAATAGGTGTTGATCGACGGACGAGATTTCGTCGGGAAATCTGCGGTCACACACGACCGTTAGATTGGTAGGAGAAGGTAGGGTGTTAAACGCCTTACCACTTGGTTTCTCTGTGCCTTCATGGGCAGCGAAGAATTTGGGATCGTAGATCTCCAAGGTCCATGAGAGTATCTGGACCGTTGATTTTTCCACGTCCAGGGAATCGTGGAAGAATGCCTGGGTAGGAGCCAATCTGAGCCGTGAGATATCGGCTGGAAAACTCGACAGCCGTTGGATCTGTCAGGAGTTACCTGAGGGTTAAGACCCTAGTGTATAGGGGGGAAAGCCCCGGGATAGATCTGAACCGTCCGATTGATGGAGACACGTGGCGGAGATCTGAAGAGATTCGGCAAATCAGGAATTCTGTGAGCAAGAGGTCGGGGAAATCCATGGTGAAAACCCCCGATACAATCAGAGCTGTCCATCTGATTGGGACAGGTGGCAACCATCAGGAGTCATCGACGTTTGGGCCATCGGGACTCACACAGATAAGTGCTTTTTGGGTTGGAGTTTGGCGAAGTCCGAGGCTCAATCTGGACCGTCCATCCATTTAGGACGTGTGTCAGAGAGATGGAGCCATCGAGATATCTGCACTTGGGAAATCGGGATTCCTGAGGTCGAAAGAACCGGGACATCGAAACTCTCGAAATCCCAGAGCAATCAAGACCGTTCATTTGAGGATACATGTGGCAGAGATCGGAGCCATCGAGGAAGGCCCGACAAGGAATTCGTCTATCGACGTTTGGGTCATCGGGAAATCGGGGATCCCGGTGACAAGAGGCTTGTGCACTTTGAAATCGTGAAACGCGATACCCCAATCAGTGGGGGATAGCTGTCAGCGCATTCGGAGAAGTGGAAGCCCCCTTGAGTGGGAGCCAGCTGTCGGCACAACGGATAAGGAGGAGAGCCCATTGTGTGAGGGCCAGCTGTCAGCGTAGCAGAGAGTCGGTATTCGGAGAATCGAGGATTCCGTGGTCGTGGAAACTTTACATTTAAAAGTCACGAACCCCGAAACACTAACGAGAGGTAAGGTTGTGGTCACGGGGACATTGGTCACGTGGACTAAAGACTTAGCCTAGGAGGCTAAGGCAGCAGAGGAGCGTGTTGGGAATCGGGGATCGGTGAACCAAGTTGTTGGGACATCACGAGTGTCAAAACCCTGATAGGAGGAATCCCGACAGAAGTGTATGGCTGCGGTCATACGAGAAGTGGTCACATGGACCAGGGCTTAGCCAGGAGGGCTAACCCGTGAAAGGCGCGTCGGGATTCGAGGGATCGCGAATCCTGAGCACGCGTGCATTTGGACAGGAGAAAGTTCGAAACCCCGATGAACGAAAGAGATTCTGTCGGAGGATCTCAGGGTCTGTAATGACCGTTATATGTGGGAACAAGACACTAACTTAAGCCGGGACGTGGTTATGCTTTAGGATAAGCAGCGCGTAGATCTGGACGACCAGAGTCCACTCGCCCAGATCTATGGCTGAGGATGCATTTCGGAGCCCCCTTGCCATTCTACCTTTAATGGGGGGGGTCCGGAATTGGTTGTGCAACTCTCGAACGGTTGAGATTAACTCGTGGTGATCAACGACTCTCAGGTGGATTCTGGACCCCCCTTGCCATTCTACCTTTAATGGGGGGGGGGGNGGGATCCCTCCCTGTCATGATGACCACCATGTCGCGTTTCCCTCTTGCCACCTGTATGCCACCTAACCACACAATGGGGCGTTTCTCATTGGTTGCTCTCCACCCCTGTTGAGGTTTGTTCCTCTTGGCCATTCGCTGACCCCGTAGGGATTCATCCCTATTGGTCACTCGCTAGCCCTTCCAGGGTTCAGCAGTTGCAGAGTCGAATGTTTGGACGTTACTGTAGCGCCGAGGCGCGAAATGCAAAAGACGCTGTATTCAAACTAAACCGTGATCCTAACCCACGATCACATGGGAACGGAGAAGGAGAGAGAACGGAGTCCGACAGAGGACCGAAAAAATTTGATTTAGGTAGTGGGTATGTTACACCATATCTCGTCCTGAAGGCATTTTTGTGGATGTCTTCACCCTTGATTCGGACTTGATGGTATCCATATCTCAAGTCAATCTTCGAGAAGATAGAGGCACCTCCCAATTGATCGAACAAGTCATCGATCCTGGGTAAGGGGTACTTGTTCTTTATGGTTACCCTATTGAGTTGTCTATAATCTATACACAGTCGGAGGGTACCATCTTTCTTTTTCCCAAACAGAACTGGTGCTCCCCATGGAGACACACTGGGTCAGATATAGCCTCTGTCCATCATTTCTTTCAATTGTAATTTAAGTTCAATTAGCTTAGGTGTGCTCATCCTGTAGGGTGTCCTAGACACTGGCACTGCTCCTGGTGCAAGTTCTATTGAGAAGTCGATGTCCCTTCTCGGAGGTAGACTCGGTACCTCTTCCGGAAATACATCTCTATATTCTCTCAGCATGGGGTGGTCCTCTAGGCTTGGTTTGTCACCTTCAATTGTTTTCAACACCTGTATTGCATACAATAGACATCCTTTTCTGCAATACCTTCTCATTTGTAGAGCTGATATTTGTTTCACCGAGATAGGTTTTTGGATCCCTTGAAGGGTTATCCTCCTTCCTTCTTCACTTACGCATTCCAAGGTTTTATGGTAATAGTCCATTTTGTCTTTATGGGTGGCTAGCCAGTCCATACCAATCAACAGATCATACGAACCCAGGGGTAATATGTTAAGGGTTTCTTGGGTGGGGAATTCACCCATAATGAATTGGTAGGCTGGTATGACCTCCGTTACCCTTCTTTTGGTGCCGGTGGCTAACTGTACCAACCATGGCTTGGCATTTTTATGTGGTTGGAGTTTACATTTATCAACAACCTTAGGGGCTATATATCTCAAATTTGAACCAGGGTCAATCATAATATACACTAGATGGTTGGTGATCATACCTTTGATTTCCACCACTGAAGCTTGGTGGTCAGCTTGGTTATTATCCAAGGCTGCATAAATCTGCGGCACACTCCTGGCCATGTCATTGATAATGGTAGCTTCTTGAATGTTGTAAATTCTTTAGCTATTCTATTGTCGATGCGGGCAGTCCCTCAGTAGATGTTCTGCTCCACAACCCCAACATTTCAAAGGTTCTCTCTTTGGGTTATCAGTCTTTACTGGGGAAGATCCAAAAAGTTTATTTCTGCTCAAGGAGGGAAAGTTCTACTGGTGTACACTTCGGGCTGGGAAGCTCATCCTTGAGTTCTTTTTATAGTCCTTAAATATTGGGGATTTAAACCCCTTTTTCTGGAATCCTGAACTATTCTTCTGCTTCTAGTCTTCGCGAGGTCTTGTTCGGTGCCCAAGTTGTTCATAACAATATATTGCCTTTCAAATAGTATCTTCTATGGTCTTTGGTTTGTCAAATTCAATCTTGTTCTGATAGTCCTTAGGTAGCTCACTGATGAATCGTTGCACCTTTTCCTTTTCTTCTTTTATGTAGGGTACATACCTTAGCAACTCGAGGAATCTACTGACATATTCCTCTATGGTGAGTTGCCCCAGCTTAAGTTCATATAATTCTTTAGTCTTTTCATCGAAATATTTTTCCGACAGATACTTCTTCCTGAAGTATTTCTCAAACTGTTCCCAAGACAGGTCTTCTTCGTGAATCCCTTTTACATTCTTAAGGTCTTCCCACCAAATGGAAGCCTTTCCATTCAAGTTGAAGGTGGCTACTCGGGCCTTCAAGTTTTCTGAGAAGTCATGGACTCTAAAATATTTCTTTAGTCCAAGCAGCCATGCCTCCGCTTCCTCTCCCTTCTTTATTTCATCGTCGAAGGTGGGTGGTTTGGCCTTATTGAACTCTTCAAGATTATGACTCTTGGAAAGTTTTTGCTTCTTTAGTTTTCTTCGGAAATGAGAACTAGGTTTGCTGCTAGAAGATCCCTCCGAGTCGCCAGCTTCCTTTCCAGAAGAATCATCCGACGCTTGTCCCTTATCTCTGGGGTGGACCTTTCTCGAGGTGCTCCTCTTAGTGTGGCCACTGACATGACCATGTTTCTGTGTCTCAGGTTCATGCTGCAGTTGCCTTTGTATGTCGGATAAGCTTTGCAGTAAAACTGGATTAATTTCCATTTGCTTCTCTTGCTCTTTTATCATCATTTCATTGTTAGCCTTGCAGCTCTGTAATTCGACCATGAGGCTCCTCACAGTCTCAGCTAGATTTGGAAGGGTCCCTACCGCCCTCCTTTCGTCAGACTCTTCATCTCTATTGTGGGAGCCTTCCCCCACTTCATGGTGAGTCACCATTCTCTACATCTGCAATTTTCCATGGTTGATCTTCCTCTTTGTGTGTAAAAGAAAAATGTTGGTTGTTAGTCAATATTTATATTCATTTATAGCCAGTACATAATTCATATTTTTCACATGCACACACACAATAGGAGTTTTCATTCTTAACTTCGACTTTTGATTAAGAAGGTTAAGACAGGGGGTTACTCCTTTTAGAAGTGTTTCGAACAGAGCTCCTGCGCAACTCGTTCATGAGCCCAAGCAGGCCAAGTTTTGTAACCATGCTCTGATACCAATTTGTAACACACCCACTATGGAAGACTAAATTGTTTTGGATTTTCCTTCTCTTCTCTGAGGAACATAATCCCCGAATTCCTATGGGGCTTGTTGCAGACCCTACCATCCCTTATCTATACCTATATGATCACCGACAATGACCACATGCCTTACCAGAGAGGTGCTCCCGGATTTCGTGATTCGGGAAATCACGAAGCATGTATTCTCAGTTTCCTGTCTTTCGAGGTGCCGAAACCCGAAGGAAACCAACAGTTCGTCACAATTAATAACGCCCATGATTGAAGCCTGTCACTCCAACTTTCGAGGTTTCGCATACCGGGTTTTCACGGTATAAGAGAGAGAGGGTCTCCTACCCTTCAGTTTTCTAGGTACCAAAACACCGAAGACCCTATATTTGCCAAACTCATTTCAGGGTTTCATCCATCGGAATTTCATGTCTAGCGAACATAAGGAAAACTGACCTTTGGAGATCCTGGGTACCGAAACGCCGAAACACCAAAACCATGTATGCTAATCCATTTCGGGATTTCACCTATCAGGATTTCGGGACTGGCGAGTACAAGAGACTTGCCTCTAGTTATCCCGGGTGCCGAAACACCGAAACCATAAATTCTAGTCACGCTATACCTTTTCGGGGTTTCATACTTCGGGGTTTCACAACTGTCAAGTACAAGGGATCTTACCCTTAGGTATCCCGGGTGCCGAAACACCGAAACACCATAACTCATCCATGCTATTTTCATTTTGGGGTCTCATCCATCGGGATTTTGTGATATGCAAGAATAGGAGGTCTCGCACCTAGGTTTCCCGGAAGCCGAAACTCCGAAACACCGAACTCTAAATACACTATACTATTTCGGGATTTCGCAAGTCAGGATTTTGGGATTTGCGAGTGCAAGGGAACTCGCCCTTGGGTATTCTGGGTACCAAAACACTGAAACGCCGAATCTATACGCGCTAAGCCATCTCAGGAATTCGCAAACCGGGTTTTCGGGACTTGCGAGTGCAAGGGAACTCACCCTTGGGTATTCTGGGTACCGAAACGCCAAATCTATATGTGCTAAACAATTTCGAGAATTCGAAAATTGGGTTTTTGGGATATGCGATGATAGGAGGTCTCGCACCTAGGTTTCCTGGGAGCTAAAACTCCGAAACCTACATATATATATATATCGCTGAACCTATTTCGGGGTTTCCTCCATCGGGATTTCGCGGGTCGGGATTTCACAAGTCAGGTTTTTGAGACTGGCAAGTACATGGGGCCCACACTTATGTACCCTGGGTGCTGAAATACCAAAATATAATAACTTCTCCACACTCTATCTTTTCGAGATTTCGCAAGTCGGGATTTCGGGACTTGCGAGTACAAGGGAACTCGCCCTCGAGTATTTCGGGTACCTAAACTCCGAAATACCAACTCTTAAACCTGCTCATATTATTTTGGGGTTTCTTCCATCAGGATTTCACAAGTCGGGATTTCGGGACTTGCAAGTACAAGGGAAATTTCCCTTGGATATTCTGAGTACCGAAACACCGAAATGTCGAAGTAAAAAAGGACCATTCTCTCTCGTGCAGGGTTTTAAGACTTACGCCATAAATTCCTCCAGTAGATCCTTGGATAAAATTTCAAAAAGGGGTGTCCCTGTGAGGAGATCTATCCAGGGCAATACTTCAGACAAATAAGGGAATAAATTTCCCTAGAAAAGCCTTGAAAAATGAATCCGTTCAATATATATATATATGTGTGTGTGTGTGTATACACACACACACACACACACACACACACACACACACACACACACACACACACACACACACACACACATATAAGCCAGAGGTGGTCTTTCCAATATAAGCATACAACCACTATTTCTGATCAAAACAACATACATACAGTCTTATACTGAAACCATTCATAATTGCACAAACCATGAGCATACATGCCAAAATATTAATTTCAAGATACGAGATATAACACTTATAAAAAAAACACGAGGTTTGATGCAACTGCTGAGAGGGGTGCTCGTTTCCACCCAACCGTAGGCTCAACGATTCCGAATGGATTTACCACTAGCCACCCCCGAGATTAGACCACGATGCTATGAGACCGAGTCTCTGTTCGTCAGAGGTTGAGAATGAAGGTTACTCTTCCTCTTCTCTACTCATCAATCACTCTGTATATTTTTCCAGAGACCTTCCGATTTCTCCCCTCTTGCAATCTCTGTCGCAACTGCTCCCTTCCACACCTCTTTCCTGCCTTTTCTTTCCCGATGAGGTTGCGTGTGGCACGAACTTCCCCGTGGTGGTCAAGTCTGAGGCTTCCACATATGGGCGGTTCACCCCCATCCCTCATTAACTCATGAGGAGCCTCTTCACCTACCAACCTGGTGAGTAATTCATTTTGGGGCCAACGAGCCGCTCTTGATCTTCGGGCCAGTGAAGACCAAATACAATATTTGTTTCAGTGGAAGTTAACGCCACCATTCCAGGTGCCTTCCACCACCTTTCATCAACCATCATGGTTTCTTTTCAACACATCTGCCTCCCAGCAGTCCTACAACATATATTCATAACATTATTTACATTCGTCGACCTTTTATACTAAGTTCCATTCAAAATCACACATTCACATCTTTGAGTCTACCATAGTTCTTGGCCAGTATAGTTATTTTTACAAACTGGGGGAAACAGGGTGTTACACAAGCAAAAACCCGTATATATGTGTCAAAACAGAGCTAGGCTAAGGAGAAGGCTGAAAGACTCAGACCTAGAGTGAACAGAGGCTATCAAGCAATCATACAACAAGAAACTCAATATGAATGAGAGAAATCTAAGGAGAAAAACACTCCAAACCCCAAGAAAGAAGATTATATCCCCAATATGGTCGCCAATTTTGTTACGAGGAAAATCTCTCTATGGCTAGGGGTAAACCACAATAGATGGAAATGTCTACATAAATCAATTCTATTATCAAGTATGCTATATAAACAAATATGCTAGCAAGACAAGATAAAAGGCCTACCTTGTCCTGACATTCGATGAAGTCCACCATTGAGCACTTGACCCAAAGCAATATACCTGCAACTAGTCCTCAAAAACCAAGAAACAAAAGCATATGGTGATAATATATGATGTTAGCACATTCAATATCATAATCCATTAACATTCATAACAAATACGCCAATGGAATAATAATTCAAATATATGAGAGATATCAATTGGACGAGAAAATAGTATTTCTATTAAGATATAATCAGCATAAGTGAATAAGTTACAGACTTCTGTGTCGGCATGGTTCGAAACCGAGAAACTAATTTCCTTCCAGCTGGACCTCCACCACTCCTCCACCAAAGGAAAGATCATATAAGAGAGACAATGAATTTCTCAATCAGTAAGGGAAGACCTTGGGGGTTGAACACTGTTTTCAGACTTAAAGGATAAAGGGACGCAGACTCAATGTGAAATGAATAATTCCTCTAGATTAACTTTGCTCTCAAAGTTGAATTATTTCTCCTCTTTTGCATAGCTCAGAATTGGCCCATTTATAGCCTTCAAGTGGAACTAAAGGGTCGAGTCAGAACATTTCCAGTATATGGAAAGCCAAGGATCATTGATCTCATGTCGTGACATGGAAACCCAAACACTATTTTTCAATTTTGGGCACATTTCCCGATGTACACGGGTTGTAGTGATGCAACATGCGTATACACATGTTGTATAGTAGGCAAGGTGCACATATGTGGAAAAATTGTATTTTTAGCTCTGGGATTTGCAAAAAGGGATGACAAGTCTGCATAGGGAAATGGAAAAAGGCCTTTTGTGCAAGACTGCATGGGGTGAGGCAAATCTTGCCATAACATACCTTTCTTCCTTTAACGGGGGGGTGCTCGAAAAGTGGTTTCCCCACCGCGAGTCCCAACTAATGTGGTGCCTCTTCATTATTTCAAACCCCCCTCTGCTAATAATACTTACCACCTACCCCCCCTCCAGAATCATGCCAAACCACCACCCGATACCACTTACACCCCCGCTTACACTTGTCCTTCACTCACCCCCTCACCTGTTCATACCCCTTTTCTCCCCCCTATCACCTCATCCACCTCTCTAACTACTCTCCCTACATCTCACCTCCTGTATCTACTTCACCCTCTCACCACACGCCACCTGTCCCCTCATTCTCGATACCATCCAACTCTCTGCCTACCCCTATCGCTTACACTCCCACATCCACTCATCCCATATCCCTATTTGACACTTATCCCCATGTCATCCTATACATAACCACTATCCTCCTCCCAAAACTGTTTTTGACTAGTCATTTTACGAGGTGATTTCTAGGATAACCAAGGAAAATTTTGAGAAATCAAAGAGTCTTTTTCTCAGCACAAACCAAGGAAAAATAACCTCTTTCATTTTTTCTACAAGTGTCACAGATTGGGAGAGTCGAGAGCATCTTTGGGGCCTATTTTTCAGGATTTATTTGCTACCTGTTTTACACATCTTTTTCAAACGCAGATCTCAGACATATGGAGATGAATTTCATAAAACCGAGAGATTTTTTACTTAGAACAATTTGATCTACAAAAACCTCCCCCGGATTTTACACAACTATCTCAGATTGTGATATTAAAAGACCCCTTTGGACCCCATTTTTCAGAATTTTTTGGGAAAATAGTCAAAAGGACAGATGGCAAAGAGTAGAAGTTGAAGGCACTGATCAGAAACAGATCCACAAAGCAACCTCAACAACTCGTAATTTATTATAACCTCTCCAAATTCCGTGGCATAAACCTTTTTGATTTTCTATTATTGTAATAGTTAGTTTAAATTTTCCTAAAATAAATCCTGATCTGTTATGACAGGATAGCTTGTAAATAAACTTATAAATACTTTAAATTTAGAAGTATGAAGGGTTGGGACCTGCAAGTAGGATATGATCAATATTGTAAAGTGTCTCACAAAGACTTTTTGATCAATTTTCAGTAATACAATTGTAATTACAGGATTCTCGTGTCACTTGGGTTGGTGAAGTGCATCTGTCTTTGTATATGTGTTTTCATTGTTATTCATATATTATCCATAACTTTTGAATTATTCAATAGAAGATTAGGATAATAATTTGTTTAAATGTACACTCTGCCTTTGGCTGTGAATAATTTCTATGTTTTCTACTAGAAGGTCAGTCCCAAAATTCTTGATTGCTCTGGTACAGTCCCATCTTCTCAACTTTTCTTTCACATCACTCAACAATATTAAGAATCCAACAAAGTTCCTATCCTTCCCTATAATGTCTCCTATAGAACCTACCTTGATTGAACACAAGCTCTTTGATTCCATTTTCCCAATGGCCCATCTTCCATGTTCCAACCAACAAATTCAAAAAACAAACCCTGTATTATCATAACTAGCCTAAAATTTCCAGTAAACAAAGCTAAATATTATAGAGAGATCCCTCTCCGAGTCTAGGAGGGATAGATCCTAGACCCCAAAGTGGTTTTGTGGTTACCTCTACCCATTTCTTCCTCAACCCGATAAATTACAGAGTGATAACACAAGTGGAAAAGAGTTTCAAGAAGGGATGCCAAATTTTTGCAGCCCATATGGAAGAGGAAACTAGATATAAAATGCTAAGCATTGAAAACCATTCAGTCTTGAGGAATTTTGAAGATGTTTTTAGGGAAATCCTAGGATTTCCACCAAAAAGAGACAATTATTTCTCTATTGATTTGGTGCGAGGAGCTACCCTAGTGTTCGATACGCCTTACAGTATGGGCACACCAGAATTGGAGTTGTAGATGCAGCTTGAAGAATTGTTAAAGAAGGGGTATATATGCCAAAGTGTTTCACCTTGGGGTGCCCTAATGCTATTCATGAAGAAGAAGAATGGAACATTAAGGTTGTGTATTGATTGCAGGCAATTGAATAACGTCACCATAAAGAACAAATACCCCTTTCTAAGGATTGATGATCTATTGGATCAATTGAAAGGTTCAAGGATCTTTTCCAAAATTTATTTGAGATCATGTTATCACCAAGTGAGGATAAAATAAGAAGACATCAACAAGACAACATTTGGGACAATATACCGACATTATGAATTTGTGGTAGTGCCTTTTGGGATATCAAATTCCCTATTTGTTTTCATGTTCCTGATGAATGGAGTGTTCAAGGAATACCTGGACATGTTTGTAATTGTGTTCCTAGATGACATACTCATCTATTAAAAAACAAAAGAGGAACATCATTATCATTTAAGCATGGTGTTGCAAGTCTTAAGAGAGCATAATTTTTATTCCAAGCTAACTAAGTACATCTTCTATGAAAGGAACATTCATTACTTGGGGTATATTGTTTTAGAAGAAGGGATAACATTTGATCTCGAGAAGAGGCAAACATTAGAGGATTCCAATGCCAAGAAATGTGGTAGAGGTTAGATATTTCATTGGTATTGCAGGCTATTATTGAATATTCATAAAGGGATTTTCAAATATTGCAAGCCACATCATTTCTTTGCAGAATGGAATGAAATTTACAAGGACTCTAGAATGTGAAGACAACTTTCAATAGCCGAAAGACATATTGATCAGTGCACTAATATTGAAGATTGTAGACCTGGATGAATATTGTTTTGTGTGCATGGATGCATGCAAGGAAGGGATCAATGGGGTCATCACTCAAAAATATCATGTGGTATGCTATGAGTCCATGAAATTAAAAGAGAATGAGAGGAAATATGCTACCCATGATCTAGAATTAGAAATCATTGTTCATGTGCTAAAGATGTGGAGGCATTACCTATGGGTCAAAGATTTGAGATAAGTATATACAACTATGGTCTAAAACATTTGTTTGGAAAACGAACAATGTAGGTAAAACCTAATGGCTCTAATATCTTAGTGAGTATGAATTCGAAATTAAACACATCAAAGGAAAAGAAAATTAAGTGGTTGAAGCACTCAACAAAAGGGTGCATGAGGTGCATGTTGTAGCCATTAGCATGTAGAAGAATGATCTAAAATATAAAATTTTAGAGGCTGCAAACTCAGATCAGCGTTACTTGCAAATAAGGGGCGCATTACAACATGGCAAGTTGTAGCAGAAATTTAAATATTTTAATCTAAGGGAAGATGGATTTATTGTATACCGAGGCAAGGTGTATGTGACAAACTCTAGTGAGTTGAAAAATAAATTGATGAGGGAAATTCATAATGTACCCTATGTTGGACACCCAAGATATCAAAAAACCATTGCAGCTATGAGAAGCCAATATTTTTGGCCCAGAATGAAGAAAGAAGTGGCTAATTAAATAGCTAGGTGTCTAGAGTGTCAGAAGGTGAAAAATGAGCATATACATCCAGTTGGGATGTTACCATTTCCCATTATAGAATGGAAATGGGAGGTAGTCATATTTGATTTTATTACAAAGCTTCCTCGGATTGCAGTGACCCAACATGATTCCATCATGGTGGTGGTGGTGGACAGGTTGACTATGGTTACACATTTTATCCCAGTGAAAACTAAACACAAGACATCAAACATTGTAGATATCTACATGATTAAAGAATTTTCTAGACTACCTGGAGTGACCAAGGCATTTGCTTCAAACAAAGATCCAAAGTTTACATCCAATTTTTGGAAAGGTTTTTTCAAAGGATTTGGGACAAATCTAAATATTATTATAATGTATCACCCATAGTTTGATGGGAAAACAAACCAATAGAATAATTGAAGACATGCTCAAAATGTATTTGATGGACCAACCATCAAAGTGGGAAGACCACATCCACTTAGTTTAATTTTCTTACAATAATGGGTATCAAGCTTCATTAAAAATGAGCCCATTCAAAGAATTGTATGGAAAGAAGTGTAACACACCAGTAAGTTGGGATAAATGAACAAGCAAAGCTGTTATTGGGCTAGATTTGTTAAAGGAAACAAAAGAGCATATGGTGAAGATCAGGTAAAATTTAAAGGGTTTCCAAGACATGCATAAGATCTTTGCAGACTGTAAAATAAATTCAAATATTTTAAAGTGGGTGAACATTTATTTTTAAAAGTGAAAGTGAAGATAAGTTCGCTAAGATTGGGTTGTTGCCTAATGTTGGTAGCAAGATATTGTGGGAATTTTGAAATATTAGAGAAGATAGGGACAATTACATATATGCTAGAATTTCCTGCATCCATGAGAGTGCATAATGTATTTCATGTGTCGTTACTAAATAAATATATGTTTGGCCATAACCACACAATTGATTGGTTCGTGATACATGTGGAATAGGAATGAGACTTCCAGGTGAATCTAGTGTGCATCCTAGAACATAAATTCAAGGTTCCCCGGGAAAAATATATAGGGATGGTAAAGGTTCAATGGACTTGTTACAGTCCTGAAGAAAGTACATGGGAGAACTAAGAAACTATGTGAGAGGAATACCTACAAATTTTTGACAATTTTGAAGAAAACATAAGCTAAAAATGCAAGACACCTTTTTGGGACAGTTAGATTTCCTGGAGAAATTCTCAGAGTTCTAGTTACCTACGTTGATAGCCTAATAAAATAATGGTACAACTCGATGGAATGAGAGTAGTGAAGGGACACAATCCTTGGTTCAGTAGAATGAAAGGAACATGAGAGTTTGATTGGTACTACGGTTGGAGTTATAAAAATTACAAAATTTTGTTTTATTTTCTGAATATTATGATGTAAATTTGTATATGTTTTTGGCATAGTGTTGTGAACTAAGTATGGTGAAAAATTGTATGGGAGGGGGAATGTAACATCCCCACTATAATCCTCAATTTAATTAATTCTTAGTGTGCCTATAATGAATGGATAAGGACAAGAAATGTAATATGTGAAATGTATTTTTGAATTTTAATCAACATAATTTGATGTCAACTGATGGGGGACATAGAAAGAGATGGGGGATGGTTAATCCATAAGCGATGAGGGGTCTATAAAGTGGGTTTTATTCATGAGTTTAGTTCCAAAAATATTTTTCTTGTTTTTAATGCTTTACATGAACCTTGTGATTCCCCTTGAATGTGGAAGAACCCAATCATTGAATATATGTAAGAGGGTGGGTGTAATCAGTCCCATCCCTTAGTTATTGAGGACTGATAAAAAGTATAATAAACTAGGGAGAGAGTGTAAGTCAATAAAACAACAAAGAAAATAAAATTTGTATGGGCGGGGATAATAGTTTAGATAGTCACATTTTTGCATGGGGAGCAAGAAAAGAGCAGGAAATAAGTGCGTGGGAGTTGGAGTAGCAATGTAGGGAAAATTCTAGAGCATTTTGGAGCTGTGAGATGGAATAAGTAAGTTTTCAAGTTTGAATAAGAACTAGGTTTTCATACTTGAAGAGTGAACTCATGTGTGTGAGTTGCATTGGAGCAACATGTTTGCAATTTTTTTTTTTCCTGTTAGTTTTCCTAGCAGTGAGTTCCATTGAGTTTCCCACTAGTGAGATTCATGGTTACCTATGCTAGAAAGACTCTAATAAATGAATGGGAAACTTGATGGGATGATATAAATGAAGGGATACATTCCTTGGATTGGGTAGTTTGAGAGGAAAAGAGATAGTGGAAAATCGAGATAGCTGTAGGAGAATGCAAGTGGTTTGTGGGATTTTTTTGAGTTATGAGTGGATATTGAGAAACACCCTCTTTCGTGGATTCCTAAATCTAGCTTGAGGTGAATTTATTTTTAGATCTAGAACAACAAGTCTATGGTTGGGTGGAACATCCATCCCAAGCAGTTGGTTGCCCAACTGTTTTAAAAAAAAAAGTGTTTAACTTTTTTTTTTCTGAGTATTTATAAGTTTAATTGTTGTGTGTTTTCCACACATTTTCTCCATGTATGAGAATGAATTTTAAGTTGTTGTGATGAATTTATTAGAAACATTCATGTTAGTTATCATGTTGTAGCTTCATTTAAATAATGGTATCAATAATGGTTAAAACTGTGTGAGTTTTCATGTAGCTGGTAAGCTACACAATATGTTAGCATCAAAATTTTATTTTTATGTGTTTTCTGCGAGTAATGGGCCTCAACAAGGTTGGGGAACATTATAAATATTGTCTTCTATTGGTCCATATATTTCAATTGGACTTATCTCCAGACCATTTCTCTCAAAGAAAACAATAAAATCCCATTTTTAAGTTTTATTCACAATACATGCTGAGAGTAATCCTTGATGTATCCCTTTATGCTCTTTATTTACACAAAAATCATGATTATGAGGTCACATTCCCTTCCTCAAAAGTTTCACTAAAATTTTGGAGATATTTTGTTTAATATTTTAATATGTTTACAATTATGATCCTTAGTTGATTATGGCCTTTGAAAATAACTAACATATGCTCCTTAATTTTCACCTACTTGCA
>ML789051.1:412790-440708 GCA_009831015.1 Picea engelmannii | reverse complement strand
CAAATATTGAAATGGTGGAGGAAGTATTCGAGAAGTCCTTTGAATTAATCCTTCACATATTCCTACACATTACAAAGCTCACACATATTTGAGATATATATGAAAACATGTTGATTTTCTAACATTTAATCACAAATTCCTTTCAAATACTAAAATGAATAAAGTGGAGAACAATAAGGTAAAACCTAAGTATATTTATGGAAATGATATCATGAAAGGTTAATGGGGCGATGAAATGTGAAGAATGATGAAGGGAAAGGTGGATGAGAATAGGACATTTCTGAGCCCCAACAATGATTAATAGAGAAAATTTCTAGTCCTGGATAATCACACATGGTTTATGCACATATTCCATACAACATAAAAGACCTTTCCATTGGGATGGGTCTTGATACATCATATACATGTATCCCTTCCCATAATTTCTTAAATTCATAAATCAATGGTTGGAGGTAGACATCCATTCTCTTCACTTGTATTATACCCAGGATTATAAGAGCCAACTAAGATGTTCATTCCTCACAAACAACCATGGGGGAGTATTTTTATTGATCACTACGACTAACCAAACATAATAGTTGGTGTTTTGGAGGGAATACAAGTTAACTGCATTCATGACTATGCTCAATCATAAGCTTTGTAATTCATCCTTGAATTTATTGGGCGATGTATCCTCTATATGATTCATGGCTATTGAATATGTTGGGATTTGCATAACTCTTGGATCACTTCTATTTGAGGCATGCAACCTCTGCAACATTATTTGCAACGAAAGAGCCTTTGAATCCTTGGAAATATAGACATGTACCTCAATATCTTATGAGAAGGACCATGTGCCTTAACCTTGTTTTTTTTATTTCTGATAACTTCCATGCCCACATTATAGACATATCTCTTTGCCCACATATTTGTCTCTGTATAGAATACAATCATTCGGACATGCATGGTATCATATGCACTCAACACCCAACCTTTCTCAGCATTTTCTTTTCCTATGTGCAACTATCAAGAAAGACATTATCTCTCAAAAGTACCTTATCTTTGAGTAACCTACAATTAGTGGCAAAAAAATGTACACTATCATTAAACATGCATAAAATCAACCATTTTCTTCCTTTATCGTGTGACTAGATTCCTTAAAAAGCTAGGGGACTTAATGGTTAGTTACTTCAAAAGTGTCAAGAAACACATGTCTACAATACCATAGATTGCTTTCAAGTTGTACAATAACATTCTTGTCCCTAGATGACTAGATGTTGACCCTTCTCCAAAGAGAGGGGTGGTAGAAGTAGATTTAAGGCTTTCAAAGAAAATATCAACAATGTCAATGTTATCCCCTAGTTCATCTTGATGGAATGCTTGTAACAACATTCCCTCCATGGCTTGGGTCTCCCGTAATAAATCATCCATATCATCCTCTATATATCATTTCCTTCATCCCCAACAAGTGAAGAACCAGTGTTACTATAGAGGTTTTGAGTTGGTGACTCAAGACATAGTGGGAATCAAATAGGTGGTTGATTCAACCACACTTGGTATGTTTCCTCTCTAATTTGTTCTTGTTTAATAACATTATGTTGATTTGACATCATAGTGGGGTGGAACGTTATATGGTATATAGGTTGCTCATCGTCAGAATCCTAATTGTAAAAATATTTAACATTACATCGATAATATTAGTAAAATGATGCATTTAATATGTTCAAATGTTATACCAAACCTTTATTAGAAGCATGGAAATTGTTTTCCCAATAATAAACATGCAACCAAGCACTTTATAAAACAAATGTCAAATTAAGTAATACATTTACATTAGTTCCATTGAAAATACAAAAATACAATTACTCAATAATATTTTTCTTATGCCCCAAGGGGACGTCTAAAGGTAGATCCAATAGAAGACATTTTTTATGAGCAGTTGGTCATCTATGAAATTTATATTTTATTTAACAACTCATCACCAAGAGACAAACTATGTACTGCATGCACAACAAAAAATATGGATGCCTTCCTCTTCATAAAAAAACTCTTTGTCATTGGAGTGTTCCTCAAAGGAACAATGTGCACTAAATAATGAGGATTTGCAACTATTTATGAACCCTACAATGTTCCCATGATTTCATGGATTACCATTGATACATGATAGGATTTTCCTGTTAAAGTATCCAGAAGCATAACCATTCATGCACATACTATACATGAAAATGCTATGTTTGTATTTAACAATATTCAAGTAATTAGACTGACTATAAAGACAACCACAACATGGCATAGGTGAAATTGATTATTTGGGAGGAATGGATACATGTAAAAGGATAAACAAACCAAGATTTGCAACATCTATTTTAGACTTGACATATTTTAGACTTGGAAATCTTATAACTATTACCACAAAAAGAGAATTTGGTTCCAATATTGGGCATAGGCATTGAAGATGGCCAAGTGACATACAAAGAAAAATTGTAATAGGCTTGGTATATACTTTGTATATGGATAAGAAGAGAGAAGCCATCATTTCCTTCCAACAATTGAACCGATTTTGGTGTGTACTTGGAAAGTTTTGCTCTCATCTCATACAAATTCTTGGATCTCCTAGTAGAGACATTTTGGGTAATATTGATAGCATGCATTAGCTCACTATAACTCTTGGTTGAATCAATAGAAGGAGACAGGTTGTTCAATTTAGGATGAAACTCAATTGATTTGGCTTCCAACTTTTCAAAAAAAGAGCATATGGAAGTCTTCCTACGGGTCTTTTCTATATCACCTATTGGATTCTTGACTGCAATAGGAGGTATTAGACCATCAAATTTGGGTAGTATATCATAAATATAATGGTACAATGTGACATGTCAAGGTTTCTCCTTCAACCTTTTACATTTTAAACAACTACATACTACTAGGGTATCATAAAAGAGATCTATTTCATGGTGTAATAACATTGACCTAGGCTAGTTGTTGGAAGATGCTACATTACAATTGGTAGGGTAGAGAAGTTGTCCATTGTCATCAAACATATGCCTACAATATCTTTCTCTTGATAAGAGATTGCGACATTTTTGGACCGGTGGCATATCTTTCGCATCTGAATTCAATCCTGAATCATGGTCCTCCAAAATTTAATGAACAATTATTCAAATGTATGTGCATAAATAACATTAATTCAATCAGATAAATGAATTATAAATAAAATCTAGTCGTACTACAAATGACAGGGGAGAACTTAAAGAACTTGTAATGATATGAAATGAGTTGGAATACGAAGCATTGACCATTTGATATTATAATTTTTTTTTCCTACATTTGAGACAAAACGATCATCAATATGTGAATAAATTCTTAAAAGAAAGTTTGGGAATCATAGAAAAATCTAACCTCAAACATAATTTTGAAAGGATTTTAAAAGTTATTAGTGCACTTAATTATTTTTTGACACATTGATGCATTTGTTTATACAAAATTCACCAGTGAGCTAAATTATGAGAGGCACCGAACAATGACCTTTGTTTTTTCCTCCACAAAGCAAAACCTTCACAAAATATTAATTGTGGAGATTTGCATTTGTATTTTGTCAATAAAATTGTTTGTTAGTGTATTTTTACGTAACAAGAGTACCAATGTGCTTTAAAATGTATAGAGCACCAAAAAATTAAGTTACAAAAAACAACGCACACATTTATCATCAATGCGCCAAAATATACAACAAAAAAAGAGTAGGAATTTCATTTTTATAAATGTATGTGTTTATAAATGAAATCATAATCCTTATTTCATTCTTTTACCAAAATTTAGAGGGGAGGTTTGTGCAACAAAGATTTACCAAAATAGACTTTGGAGTGGGTAGATTTTTTCAAAGATCCAAATTTGTAAGGGATCACCATAGGTCACATACAAATCTGCAGAGAAGAAATTTCAAGTATGTGATTTCATTCTATTGATCATCTCAATCTTTCCCCTATTTGATTCAAACAATTTTATGTGCATTCTCAAAAAAATAAAATGGTTTCATATTTACCCTCAGTATTGGAAGCCCTATCTTTCTTGTTGTTTCTCTTGGTTTCCCTCTCTATATTTCACAAGGAGATTATATTTTTTAAGCAATATATTTTTTTAGGGTTTATTTGCTTGTATATGGGGTGTTTGCTATCCATTGTAATGGGACCACTCATTGCATTGGATATGAAACCCTATTGATGTCAGTTTTCTTAAAAAAAAACGATTTCGCAGTTAGTGGTGTGCATTGTACATGAATATCACACCAATGCACATGTTCCTTTCAACAACATCGCTAAGTTTAAAATGTACATACCATTGTTTTTAATATCGAATGAGTCATGTTTTAATTTTTTTCTTGCAGGTTTGGCGGTGCACAATAAATAATAATGAGGAATCAATGCTTCTATTACTTTATAGAGCATTGTGTGATTATAAAAAATTATAAACAAAACATTTTTTATTTCATAACAACATGGTAATCATATACTTGTATGTATACACATGTTTATCACATCCATGCATACTGTTTTATTATACACACCAAAATCTTATTTAGTTAAAAAATATTTCAGAACTTCTATATCTGATGATTCCTCACTTTTTTTAATAGAAGATGACCAATAGAAGTTCAAGGAAAACAACTTATTGCAACGAGTGTGATGGTAACTCAACCCAATAAGAGAACAAGGTAATTTCTTTAAGTTTTAATAAAAATTTAATATGTTTTAATTAGTTGCAGGTTTAAATTAATGATGTGTATTGGTTAAGGCATGTCAAACAAAGAAAAAACTTGAAGAAAATCGATAACATTGTTCGCAATCGATGTTTAATGATTTCAATACTATTACTTTTTTTTGTTTGCTAGTTTTTCTGTGACTTGTGGAACTAGCCTATGGTTTCAAAAACCATGACTTAGGGGCATCTAATCCATCAAAATCACTTGGGGATCGCAATCATCCTGAGCCACACCAACCCTTAACATGGTTGTATTTTTGGTGTCTCCAGAGGTTTCAAACTGATGACTTCACATCACGAAGTGCCTTAACAGAACACTATGTCACCGTCTATTCTACGCCTCAGGGACATATGATTTCAATACTATTATTACTAAACATGTTTTCCTATAATATGTCCCAAAAATTACCAATTTTTTTTTTTTTCTATATTTACTTTGATGTCAATTTTAAATTTTTTTATTGTGCTTTTCATTTTTTAGGAATATTATGCAAATTTGAAGGGACAAACGAGGTGAAAAGCAACACATGTCGGTAGGGATGTCCAAAAAAGTGTACAAGGATATAGTAAAAGAAATGAACATAATTGCATCGCAAGAGGAGTCATCCCAACAACAACGTGCATCAAAGGTATGTAATCATTCATTTATTGCTTTATGTACCTCAAATTTAATTATCACATGAAATACTAATTTGCAATTGTTTTGTTGCAGAAAAGAAAAAAAATGGAAGCCATTCAACACATAAGACGAGATGACAAGGAATAAAAGGCTTGAGTAGAAAGTTTGTGAGTACTTAATTTTTTTTCCTTAAGATTTCAGATTTATTGTGATCTTTGTATTTAAATAATTAATTTACACTCATCCATGGATGTCTTCTAATAGGTGCTAACATACAAAGAAGAACCAATCGAAGAATTGATTGGCATTGGGTTAAGTATGTCTTGTGAGTATATGGTGAACTATCATGGTTTAATTGAACAATTTGTAAGTAGCTATCTTCTTTAACTTCCCTCATTTTATAATCAATCGACAACAAAAAACTTTTATATTAATTATATCGATTGTGCCTTGTCATGGAAAATTAAACATGTAGGAAACAAAGTATGGAGTGCATCCAACATAAGAGATTTTGAGAGACAACATGCAACATGGCTTCGAAAGAATGTGTATTGTTTATGAAACACTCACTTCTATGATACACTTTTTGATTTACACAATCATGTATATTCTACTATATAAATGTAAATATATTTATTACACTTTATTTCTATGTTTGTATATGGAACGTGAAGAGGTGGAACATCAAAAAAGTTGATCAAGAAAACATAGGTTAAATAACCAAAGTGCAATATCCCCTACAAGTGATGAAGAAATGAGGGATGCAGGTAGCTTGTGCAATGATAGTAGTTCAAGTGATGAATGACAATCAATATAATTGAATGTTATTGCGAGTTGTATGTTTTGGAATATTTGTCTATGAAAATAAGGGATTTTGTTTATTTTACTCGACATATTGTCCTAATTGCATGAGGACATGTTACCAATAAGTTTAAAATTTACATATTGGTTGCATTTTGATTATTTTGGACCTTTAAATTGTCCCATTTTGTATGACAATGGCTCTCTTATTCATATATAATAAAATGGGTTTCTTTTTTTTCCTAAGAAAAAATCCTTTATATCCAAAAACAAGAATATACATGTGGCGGTCCCAATGGAATTCAAAATTAGACATGGTACGGTCTTGTGCATGCCTAGGCTCCATATCTACTAGATCATACAATTTCAACAAGGCTTGTGGGCCCTAAAATGCCCATTATTTTTTATCATGAAATAAACACCAGTACCAAAGTTGTGGCCTTTCAACAAAACATAATCATAAACATGTACATGAAACATTAACATTTCATATTGATATCCTTGAAAAGTTTCAATACTTCAGTATGTCCAAGACCAGAAAAATAAAACACAACTACATCAAAAGAAAAATGTCATAGTTTGAATCTCTTGGTCCTCCATAAACTCGCAATAAAAACCGATCCCTCCTGACATTCCAAGGCCTCTTTAGACAATTTATCAACAAATTGATTGAGTTCCATCAATCTGTGAGAGAAAGATACATGGTCCATGGATTGAATATACTGACGGATATGAGCTAGTAGGTAGTGAAAATTAACTAATTCCAATTTGTTGATGCCATTTTCCCAATCAATTACAATTTTTGAATCTCCATAAACCTAGAGCTAGTGAATACCACGTAAATAAGTAATATGTAACAACACAAAGAGAGCTACTAACCTAGCTTTAGTATTGGTCCAGGAACCTGGAGCATAACGAATATGAATATAGTGCTTTGCATTGAGAAATAGAACATCCCCTACACCACACTTGGGAGGTAGCCCTTGATCGACCCCATCAAAAAATCCCCAAGGAGCTTCATAATCAATAGCTGGCATAATATGAACTCGGGCTTTGGCTTGCTTCAACTCGCTTTTGAATTCTTATGACAACTTGATCACAATACCTACAACCACCTCTGCAGGGATAACTTATCCTCGAATATAACAAAAATTTCAAGACCACCATAGTAGATAAATAAAAAGACATGGAAAACAAGCATAAACAATAATAGCTACATCCATTATCCAATATTGAACTCATAGGAGAAGGTTATTTTTGTTCCAGGAGAATTTTGGTTTCAAATGATTGTTGGTTATGTTCCAAAATATCTAAGAATATGGGAATTCCACAATGAGATGATGAATGGATTTTGCATTATTGTGGCATAAAGCACATCAGTTGGGGCCTTTTCATCGTCACTTAATTTTGTTATCCCACGTCATGATATTACTACTCATTGTAAGCCACATGGCTAATTTTTATTTGACCGAACCATGCCATTTCCATAAATGAGACCACCACCAAGGGATAGTTGCATCATCATCATTCTCCATCAAATATTTGCACCCCATATTGGCAGTGAAATTCCTAGTTTGTGGGTTCTTGGACCTAGCTAGATCATATACAATATATTCTCTTAGTTTGACATGAGAGGATATTAGTAAGCGAATGTACTTGGAACATTCTTCAAAATTCTCCCCCCCAGACCCAAATCCTTTGCATATTTCCAATTAGCAGAGCCAAAAAGGTTTTGGAGATCCGACCTGGTGTCCCACAGTAATAAAATTTCTCAATCATGAAGGATATTGATGAGATTAGAAAAAAACCTATAATCAGAGCTTGAACCTTCCCAGGGATCCTCCCCTACCCTCACTTTTTTACCATTACCAATCCTCCATATTGTCTATTTTCCAACTGAAGGAAAATATTCCACAAAATATTTCTAGATAATAGAAACATTTCTCATAGATTTACGAGGCTCTTAAAACCATTCTTCCATTTGAAGCACTCTAAGGTATTTAGAATGCATAATTCTTCCCCAAATAACAGATTTATAAACTAGGCTCCATGGGATCTTTCCAGCTAAGGTTGTGCTAAAAATATATATGTTCTTGACTCTCCACTCTCCTTGCTCCTTAGGCTAAGAAATCATCGACCATTTAATAAGAGGGATGCCATATTTTTATTTGTTTCCAAACCACAAAAAGATGAAACAACATTTCCTAATCTTGGTCAAGATACCTTTAGGCATATTTGAAAAAAAAATATAGTATAGTGGTATAGTGCCCCCTCTCGAGAGCCACCTATTGACCCATAAATATATTATGGCCTCGATTTGTTTGAACAACCACAACTAGTCTTCTAGTTGGTAAGAGTCAGGCTTCAAGTGGAAACCAAGGTATTGAAACCAAAACTAAATGATTTCCCTTGGGAAGGGGAGAATATGAGAATACTGATCTAGGTGTATATCGATGGCCACCCACCTATTCCAATGGGCTCATCATGGCAGTTTTTCAGTTTGGCAGTTGTTTTCCTAGTTTTCAGGTCCTGAACTTTCAGGGTCGTTTTGAGGCCCTAAAAATTTTTTTTTAGGTCTCTCCATAGTCAAATTATTATCAAAGTCAGAGTTTGAAAAACTAATGTGTATTCCTTGGATAAACCTTTCCAATGGGCTATTATGCACCTAAAATGAAGATCGTATGCAAAAGTTATGACCCCGAGAAGTTGATGTACTAACTTACCCCAATGGGGCCCACATGACTTTTGGTGCTTCATCTCCTAGGGTTAGGTTTTTGGATGTCTAGGGTTTTTGAATTCATTTTTATTTTAAAAAGGATTTTAGAGACTCATTGTAATCATATTCTTATGAATGAGCACATTCGTCACATATCTTCTCATAGATAAGCCACCACCATTCTAGCAAGCTTGTTTTCAGTCTACATTTTACAGTTTCAACATATATATTTATTGAATAGAAGCTAGTTTTACTATATCTCTGTTATCATTCCTTGTGTCTCTGTGTTAATAATAATAATAATAATCTGTATTCATTTCCTTATGCTCATAAAATCCAGATCTGTGGTATTAAAGCGGTTTTCTCCTTGTCATTCTTAGTGCATGTCCTCGACGAGGTCAGGGTACAAAGAGTTGGGTCTCGAGCTTGTTTCTCTTAAGAAAAAAATATATCGCATGCCCAATAAACCTTATGTAGTTGGAGAAAATAAATACAACGAGACATGATATCCTTTCAAATTGTTTCTCGAGGAATCCCTCATGTAATAGAGGAATGAGACGATGGATAATTTTGCACAAATCCTCCTGCGGCTACCAATAGGCGATGCATCTTCCTCGAGTGGCAGTGCCTCTCCCTTGAAGGTACAAATCAAATTTGATATCTCTATATTTGAAGTTCATATAGATGAAGATGATGTAGACAAATGGTTGAATCTTCTAGAAGTGTATTTTTTTGTCCATAACTTTTCGAATAGAGAAACAATTACTTTTGCGCTCCTCAAAGTTGTTCCCCATGTCAAATATTGGTGGGAGACTTTCGGCGAGAAAAAGGAAATAGAGGAACCCTCATTATTTATTGTCACACTCACCTGGGAGTCCTTAAGGGATGCTATTAAGGAACAATACTACCCTGTTGGAAGTTATGACGACCTGTATACAAAATGGACCACACTGCAGCAGGAAAGGGACCAAGAAGTGCCAGAGTTCACAAATGTCTTCCATACCTTGTGCACCAAGATAGGTATCAAATATTTTGAGAGACATCTAGTTCTCAAATATTGTAGTGGTTTGCATAGATACATCCAGGAAGAAATGGAGTTTATGGACATCTCATCCTTAGGCACGATCTATCAATATGCTGTAAAAATTGAGAAAAATATTGAACAAAAGATGTGATAGTTTGGGTATAGGAACCCCTAACATAAGAAGCAGGGAAAGGATAGCCCCAACCCATATAACAAAGGGAAGATAAAATATGGAAATCCTCAGGAAAACCAATCGAAACCGCAAGCAAAGAAGGACAATGGAAAGATGAAGAAATATACCGGGAAGTGGTGTGACTTCCATAAGAGCCCTTGGCATAACACTGTTGATTGTCGCTCAAAGAAGTCATTGGTGGTTGAGGTGAAAGCCTCTAAATTAGTAGGTTCTGACTCTGAGTCAGAACTAGAAAAGGGGAGATGGGTCATTGACGCAGAACTTAGTGCCACAGTTGCTACCACCAAGATCCATCCTGGTGAACCTGATGAGAGAGAGGAAGGTGAGCACCTCTTTCATTCACAAATGTGGGTGAAAGGAACCACATTTCACTTCATTGTTGATAACAGTAGCTAGAAGAACCTCATATCAATGCAGGTTGCCAAGCAGCTAGCTATGTTTAAAACACCGCACCCACAGTCCTACACCATCATATGGCTCCACCAAGGAAGCGATCTTCGTGTCAGCCAATAGTGTCACCTGTCATACAACATCAAGCCCTTCAAAGATGAGTTATTGTGTGATGTTTCTCTCCTTGAAGTTTGTGATGTTCTTTTGGGCCAACCTTATTTATGGAAACGTCATGATGTATATGTGTCTAGGCCTCGCAGTGTTATTATTACTTTGAACAAGAAGTTGTATAGGATACCCAAGGTAGTCCCACCTACTTCCATTTCCTTGATCCCGCTAATCAATTTAGGAGGGTCATCTCTCAAACTCAAAATTTTGTCTTCTTCATGATTTTCTCTCAGAGTGAGTGAAATATTACAGCCAAATACAGGGCCTTCGCAACCAACCTCTCCACACAAAAGAATAAAGTGGATAAGTTCATGGAAGAATAAAAAGACATCGTATCCTAGCTTACTGGGGTACCTCTGCACTGTCAGGTCAAACATTCCATCGATCTGACCCTCGGTGCACCACTACCCAATGGGCCAGTGTATTGTCACTCTCTATTAGAAAATGAGGAGATCAAGCGTCAAATCCAAGAATTGATCTAGAAGGGGCACATTTGACCCAGCTCATCACCTTGTGGAATCCTAATAATGTTGGTGAAAAAGAAAGGTGGGACCTGGAGACTCTACATTGATTACTGAGCCCTAAATAAAATCACAGTTAGGAACTAGTACCTGATTCCCCGAATCGACAATATCCTTGATCAACTCAAAGGGGAAAAATAATTCAGTAAGATTGATCTGAAGTCTGGCTAGTATCATATCCCAATAGAGTAGACAGATGTACGGAAGACTGCCTTCAAGTTGAAGGAAGGTATTTTGGAATGGCTACTCATGCCCTTTGGTTTGAAAAATTCCCCAACAACTTTCATGAGTACGATGGACAATATCTTGCGGACTTTCACCAATTATTTTGTAGTGGTGTATCTGGACGACATCCTCATCTACAACAAGAGTTGAGAAAAGCACTTGCATCATATTCAGTAGGTTCTTCACACTCTGCGGAAACACAGGCTATATTCTAACTTGGAAAAATTCTCCTTCGACATAGACAGGGTCCAGTACCTAGGCTACATTGTTGGCTACATTGTTGATGAGAATGGTGTGCATGTGGATCTAGCCAAGATCCAGGTCATCCATGACTGGCCAGCCCTAACCACGCTCACTAAGCTTCAGAGCTTCTTAGGCCTTGCCAATTTCTATCGCAGGTTTGTGTTAGGATTCTCCCATATTGCATGGTCCCTTAGCCAAGTAACCATAGGTGGTGGTAAAGAAATTTTTATGTGGGGCCTGCCCCAATAGCATGTGCTCAGCCCCAGTGCTTTCATTAACTAACCTAAAAAAACGTTTTGAGATCGAGACAAATGCTTCAAACTATGCTATGGGTGCAGTTCTCACTCAACACGACCACCCCATGGCCTATCAGAGCAAGACACTATCAGATGTCGTCCGTAAGTACCCTACTTATGACAAAGAAATGTAATCTTTTGTGCAAGCCCAGTGTTAGTTGAGGCATTACATTCTTGGGAAGGAGACATTCATCCACATTGATAATAAGCCACTGAAATTAATGCAGACACAAGGAAAATTGAAGAATGACCGCCATGAGAAGTGGTCCACATACTTGCAATAGTTCCACCTCAACATCAAGTATAAGACAGGAAGTACCAACCGAGTCATTGATTTCCTTAGCCGACCTCCAATCGCGACATTCACCATGGTTATAGACTCTTGCGGCTACGATACCTCCGAATAGCGCCACCTCTATGATAAATATCTTAACTTCGCCACCACCTACCAGATGTTGGGTGCACATACAGTTGTCACTAATTTCCATCTCCAGGTCAGGTTGTTGTTCCATATGGGCCATCTCTGTGTTCCATCAAGCGAGCGAGTGAATCTGATCTAGGAAGCCCACTATAGTTGGCTGGCAAGACACTTTGGCATAGAAAATATAATACCAAAGTTGCAACAACATTTCTATTGGCCAAAAATTCGACATGATGTTAGCAAGTATATCAGGTCTTGCATTGCCTACGCTTTCCAAATCGACCACTAAGAAACAAGGCTTGTACACACTTCTGCCTACTCCTGAAAGGCCTCGGGAATCCATTTCAATGGACTACATGTTGGGGCTTCCATATACAAAGAGGGGAAATTACTGTGTTTTTGTGGTTGTTGATCGCTTCTCTAAGATCGTGATTGTGGTCACCTACAAGAAGAGCATCATAGTAGAGGCCACTGCCAAGATATTATTTGAATGAGTGTGGGTCCATTTTTGGATCCCATAAACCATTATTTCAGATCAGGACATTTGGTTCCTCATTACATTCTAGTTGAGCCTCTGATCATTGTTGGACACCAAGCTCACCAAATCCATTGCCTTCTACCCCTAGACGGACGACCAAACCGAGGTCGTCAACCAGATGATCGTGAATATTCTATGCATGTACAATTCCAAGAACCCTCACACATGGGATGAGATTCTTCCCTATGTTAATCACAACTACAATAGAGCCATACATATATCAACTGACCACATCCCTTATCAGGTGGGGTTGGGATTTCAACCATTGGGTCCCATGGATGTTGTACTACCCCTTGTGGCCACTCAGGCAGACTCGTCCCATGCTTCAACTAAAGATGACAAGGCCACCCGGTTCATTAAGTGGATCCAATACATCCGCTAATAGGTTCAATATATTTTATAGAAGTCTAATGCCATGTACAAGAAACACCATGATCAACACAGGGTACCACACAAGTTTCAGGTGGGCGATAAAGTTTGGTTGCACTTGCAGAAATAACTCCTTACAAGGCCCCATAGAAAGCTTTATCCAATTCGTTATGGACCTTACACCATCACCAAGGTTGTGGGGAACAATGCTTGCACCCAGTGTTCAATGTGAATCTCCTTCGGCCATATTTTCCACCATTATTGGACAACTCAAAGATAACAAAACAATTGACACCAAAAAATCTCAACCCTGACTGCATGGAAAATATATCCACTAATCAGATCGTGGATACACAGGTCAAGGTAACTTGCGAGCAGAGGATCCATCTTTATCAAGTTGTCAAAGAAGGGAAGCTCCTACACCAAGGCAAGTGGCCCACCCAGGGCCAAATTCAGCATAAATTTCCTCATCTAATGGGGGATTTCAACACAATGGGGACCATTTCTTCCTAATGGGGGAGTATTGATCTAGGTGGATATCAGTGGCCACCAACCTATTCCAACTAGCTTATCTTGGCAATTTTTCAGTTTGGCAGTTTTTTTCCTAGTTTTCGGGGTCGTTTTGAGGCCCTAAGCAACCTTTTTAGGACTCGCCACAGTCAAACTATGGTCAAATACAAATTTTAATGGTATAATTTGAAGTACTCGGATAGAAATTTCCAACGAGCTATCATGCACTTAAAACATAGATCATATGCAAAAGTTACGACCCCAGGAAGTTGTTGTACTAACTTACCCCAACGTGGCCCATATGAATTTTGGCGCTTCATCTCCCAGGGTTAGGTTTTTGGATGTCTATGGTTTTGGCATTCATGGTTATTGTAAAAATTATTTTAGAGCCTCATTTTAATCATCTTCTTGCGAATGAGTGCAACTGTCACATCTCTTCTCGGAGATAAGCCGCCACCATTCTAGCAAGCTTATTTTTCAGTCTGCATTTTTCAATTTCAGCATATTTCTTTATTGAATAGAAGCCATTTTTAATATATCTATGTTGTTTTTCCTTGTATATTTGTGTTAATAATAATAATAAATTTTATTCATTTTGTTATTCTCATAAAATATGGATCAGTGGTATCAAAGCGGTCTGCTCCTTGTCGTTCTTAGTGCATGTCCCTGACGAGGTCAGGGTACAAAGAGTTGTGTCTCGAGCTTGTTTCTCTTGAGAACAAAGGCTATCGCATGCCCAAGAAACCTTCCATGTTGGTAGAAAATAAAGAGGAAGGTACATGAGATTATTTCAAACTATTGCTCGAGGCAGCCCTCGCGCAATAAAGGAACAAGACAATGGATAATTTTGCGCAAATCCTTTGGTGGATACCAATAGGCGATGCATCTTCCTTGAGTGGAGGTGCCTCCCCCTTCAAGGTATAGATCAAATTTGATATCCCTATATTTTAATTTCATATATATGAATATGATGTATACAAATGGTTAAATCTACTAGAAGGGTAGTTTTTTGTCCATAACTTTTCGAATAGAGAAAAAATTACTTAAATTACGCTCCTCAAAGTCGTTCCCCATGCCAAATATTGGTGGGATAATTTATGTGAGCAAAAGGAAACAAAGGAACCCTCATTATTTACAATCACACTCACTTGGGATTCCTTCAAGGATGTCATTATGGAACTATACTACCTTGTTGGAAGTTATGATGACATGTATACAAAATGGAGCACACTGCAATAGGAAAGGGACCAAGCAGTGCCAGAGTTCACAGATATATTCCATACCTTGTGCACCAACATGGGTATCAAATATTATGAGATACTTCTGGTGCTCAAGTATCGCAGTGGTTTGCGTAGATACATCTAGGCAGAAATGGAGTTTCTAGACATCTTGTCCTTAGGCATGGCCTATCGACATGCCGTCAAAATCAAGCAGAAGCTTAAACAAAATACGCAGTGGCTTGGGTCAAGGAACCCCTCATAGTAGAGGTAGATCAAGGGCATCCCCAACCCATATAAAAAATGGCATAGAAAATATGGGAAGCCTTAGGACAACTAGTCTAAGCCACAATAAAATAAGGGCAATGGAAAGACGAAGAAAGATACCGGGAAGTGGTATGACTTCCATAAGATCCCCTGGAATAACACCGTTGATTGCCACTCAGAGCAATCATTGATGGATGAGGTGAAATACTCTTAATCATATGCGGGTTCTGACTCTGATTTAGAACCAGAAAAAGAGTGACAGATCATTGATTTGGAACCTAGTGCCACAATTTCTACCACCAAGATCCATCTCGGTGAACCTGATGAGCCAGAGGAAGGTGAGCACCTCTTTCATTCACAGATGTGGGTGAAAGGCACCCTGCTGCACTTCATCGTTGATAGTGGTATCCAGAAGAACCTCATCTCAATGAAGGTCATCAAGCAGCTATCCCTATCGAAAATTCTACACCCACATCCCTACACCATCGGATGGCTCCGCCAAGGAAGCAATCTTCGCGTCAGCCAACAGTGTCGCATGTCGTATGACATCAATCCCTTCAAAGATGAGGTATTGTGCGGTTTTTTCCCCTTGAAGTTTGCAATGTTCTTTTGGGACAACCTTATTTATGGAAACACCATGCTATATATGATTCTAGGCCTCGCAGTGTTATTATTACTTCGAACAGGAAGTTGTACAGGATACACGGGGTAGTCCCACCTAGTTCCATTTCCTTGATCTCTTCCAAGCAATGCAGGAAGGTCATCTCTCAGACTGAGAAGTTTGTCTTCTTCATGATTCGATCTCAGAGTGAGTGAAATATTGCAGCCACATCTAGGGCATCTGCAGCCGACCTCTCCACGTAGCAGAAGTAAGAGGATAAGGTTATGGAAGAATACAAAGACATCTTCTCCTCGCCTACTGGTGTACCTATGCACTATCGGGTCAAGCATTCCAATGATCTGACCCCCAGCGTATCTCTACCCAATGGACTAGTCTATCACCTCTCTCTGTTAGAAAATGAGGAGATCAAGCGTCAATTCCAAGAAATGATCCCCAAGGGGCACATCCAACCTAAATCATCACCTCGTGGAAGCCCAATTATGTTGGTGCAAAAGAAAGACAAGACATGGCGAATCTGCATTCATTATCAGACCCTAAATAAAATTGCAGTCAGGAAATGATACCTTAGTCCCCTAAGGAAAAATACTTCAGTAATATTGATTTGAAGTCTAGATACCATCAGATCCCAATAGAGCAAACAAATGCATGGAAGATTGCCTTCAAGTTGAAGGAAGGTATTTTTGAATGTATAGTCATGTCCTTTGGTTTGAAAAATTCTCCAACAACTTGCATTAGGATTATGGATGATATCTTGTGGAATTTCACCAATTATTTTTTAGTTGTGTATCTAGATGATATCCTTATATACAACAATACTTGGGAAGAGCACTTGCAGCATATTCAACAGATTTTGCACACTTTGCGGCAACAAAATCTATATGTCAACTTGGAAAAATTCTCCTTCGGCATGGACAAGGTCTAGTACCTAGGCTACATTGTTGATGAGCATGGTGTGCATGTGGATCCAGCCAAGATCCATGTCATCCGTGACTAGCCAGCCCCAACCACGCTCAGTAATATTTGAATCTTCTTAGGCCTTGTCAATTTCTATCGCAGGTTCGTGTTAGTATTCTCCCATATTGCATGGGCCCTCAGCAAAGTAACCAGGCGTGGTGGTAAGGAAAATTTTGTGTGGGTCCTGTCCCAACAACAAGAATTTGATGATTTGAAGTAGCGCTTGTGCTTATCCCTAGTTCTTTCATTACCTTACCTACAAAAACCCTTTGAGATCGAGACAGATGCTTCAGACTATGTTGTGGGGACAATTATCACTTATCACGACCACTCTGTGGCCTATCATAGCGAGACACTATCATATGTCATTCGTAAGTACCCTATTTATGAAAAATAAATGTACTCCATTGTGCAAGCCTAGCGCTAGTGGAGGCATTACATTCTTGGGAAGGAGACAGTGATCCACATTGATCATAAGCCATTGCAGTTCATGCAGACACAAGGAAAATTGCAAAATGACCACCATCACCTCAACATCAAGTATAAGATAGAAAGTACCAATCAGGTCATTGATTGCCTCAGTCGACCTCCAGTCGCAACACTCACCACTGTGCTATACTCTTACGACCATGAGACCTCCAGATGACCCCACCTCTATGATAAATATCTTGACTTCACCACCACCTACTAGATGTTGGGAGCAAACACAACTGTCACTAATTTCCATCTTCAGGATGGGTTGTTCTTCCATCCGAGCAATCTCTGTGTTCCATCAAGTGAGTGAGCGAAGCTGATCTAGGAATCCCACTACAGTCGGGTGGCAAGACACTTCAGCATAGAGAAGACAGTGGTAGTGTTGCAACAACATTTCTTTTGGCTGAAACTTCGATAAGATGTCAACAAGTATATCGGGTCTTGCACTACCTGTGTTATTTCCAAACCAGACACTAAGAAAAAAGGCTTTTACACACCTCTGCCTACTAATGATAGGCCCTGAGAATCCATCTCAATGGACTACATGTCGGGCCTTCCATCCACAAAGCGAGGAAATGACTGTGTTTTTATGGTTGTTGATCGCTTCTGCAAGATGGTGATTCTAGACACTTGCAAGAAGAGCATCATAGCATAGACCACTGCCAAGATATTCTTTGAATGAGTGTGGGTACATTTTTGGATCCCACAAACCATTATCTCATATTTGGATAGTCAGTTCCTCAACACATTCTAGTCGAGCATCTGGTCATTGTTGGACACCAAGCTCACCAAATCCACTGCTTTCCACCCCAGATGGATAGTAAAATCAAGGTCGTCAATTGGATGATCGTGCATATTTTGTGCATGTAAAATTCCAAGAATCCCTGAACATGGGACGAGAGTCTTCCCTATGTTCAAAAAATCTACAACAATTCCATACATAGCTCAACCGGCCAAATCCCCTTTCAAGTGGGGCTGGGATTTCAACCATTGGGTCCCATGGATGTTACACTACCCCTTGCAGCCACCCAGGCAGACTTGTCCCATGATTCAAATGAATCTGATAAAGCCACCTGGTTCATTGAACATATCTAACACATCCTCCAATGGGTTCATGATATTTTACAGAAGTCCAATGCCAAGTACAAGCAACGCCATGATCAACATCATGTGCCACACAAGTTTTAGGTGGGTGACAAAGTTTGGTTGCACTTGCATAAAGAAAGCCTTACAAGGCCCCATCAGAAGCTTCATCCACTTTGTTATTGACCTTGCACCATCACCAAGGATGTGGGAGACAATACTTTTGATCTCAACATTCCCCCCTTCCTTGGCTTATACGCAGTGTTTAATGTGGATCTCCTTTGGTCATATTTTCCACCATTATTGAACACCTGAGAGATAGTAGAACAATTGACACCAACATAGATAAACCCTAAATATATGTAACATGAATCCACTAATTAGATCTTAAATAAACAGGTCAAGGGCTCTCGCCAACAGAGGATCCAACTTTATTGGGTTATCAAAGCAGAGGAACTCCTACACCAAGGAAAGTGGCTCACCCAGGGCCAAATTCAGCGACAATTTCCTCATCTGATGGGGGAACTCAAAACAATGAATAAAATTGCTTCCTAATGGGGGAGGATTGATCCAGGTAGATATCCGTGGCCACCCACCTATTCCAACTAGCTCGTCTTGGTAGTTTTTTTAGTTTGGCAGTTTGTTTCCTAGTTTTTGGGTCCTGAAATTTTGCAGTCGTTTTGAGGCCCTAAACAATGTTTTTAGGGCTCACCATAGTAAAAAATACAAAGAAAGTCAATTTTTGATGATATAATGTGTATTCCTCAGACATAAATTTCCAATGGGCTATCGTGTGCCTAAAACGAAGATCATATGTAAAATTTACAACCCCAGGAAGTTGATGTACTAACTTACCCCAACGGGGCCCACATGACTTTTGGCGCTTCAACTACTAGGGTTAGGTTTTTGGATGTCTAGGGTTTTGGAATTCATGGTTATTTTAAAAATTATTTCAGAGGCTCATTGTAATCATCTTCTTACGAATGAGCATAGACGTCACATCTCTTCTTAGAGATAAGCCTCCACCATTCTAACAAGCTTGTTTTCAGTCTGCATTTTACAGTTTCGTCATATTTCTTTATTGAATAGAAGCTAGTTTTATTGTATCTCTATTATTGTTCCTTGTGTCTCTGTGTTAATAATAATAATAATCTATATTCATTTCGTTCTGCTCATAAAATCTAGATCAAAGATAATCACTTAGATCCTCCCGAGGGAAGAAAGAGTGGACGCATGAATTAGACCAGTTGATTTCCATTCTTGTTGCAGCACAAAATATGTCTAAAATTCTTCGAATACATTCAAAATACTCAATGAGTCCCACACAAAATATGAGCACATAATCAAAAAAAGTAGGTGATTTAGAACTTCTAAGGATTAATATGGAGAACCTTCAATTCTCTCCTTTTCTTCGCATTAGAGATTAATTTACTTAGGGATTCCACAATTAGCAGGAATAAAAAGGGGGACATAGGAAAGCCTTGTTTAATCTCTCGAGAGGCTCCCCAAAATGGGGAGGGAGATCCATTTATTATTACAACAAAGGAAATAGATTAAATGCATCTAAGTGTCCAATTAATAATATCCAAATTTATTCCCATCTGGATCAACACTAGCCTGATAAAATTCCAACTGACTTTTTAATATGCCTCGAAAAGATTGAGTTTTAGAAGAACACAAGTAGTTTTGGTAGTTATAATGGAGTTAAGAGATTCTTTCACAAGGAAAAAAGCATCATGGATTTGTCTATTGAAAAGGAATCCAAATTGTTCTTTTGAGATGATTTCACTGAGAATCATCTTTAGGAGATTGGCTATGATTTCAGAAATGATCTTATAGATCACATTACAACAACAAATGGGGTGAAAGTCCTCAAAGGAAGAGGTCACCTTTTTAGGAATCAAAATCAAGAAGGTAGTTTTCATGGATCGTGATATGTTTCCTACCCATTTGGATTCCTAAATGACTTTTAGTAGGTCATTTTTTAGGAGATTGTAGAACCCAATGAAAATTTTCCACTGTGAAGCCATCTAGGTCAAGCCTTTTTCCATTTTTCATAAATTGGAGAGTAACTTTCAGTTCTTCCTTTATAATATCAACATTCATCATATCATTCATTTCAATAGTGAACATTCTAGGGAAATTTTGCAATACTCTAAGCATTTCAACAATCGAAATCCCAGTTGACTCCTTAAAGAGATATTTGAAATGAGCACTACCAACCTAGGATTTTTCTTTAAATTACTTGAAAATAATTCCCTTGGGATTTGTTATCTCTCATATTGTATTCATGTTCTTTTTGTGGTTTGCATAGTTATGGAAAAACTTTGTATTGGTGTATCCTTCCTTGATCCAGAGAGATTGGCTCTTAAGACACCATGAGGCTTCCTCTTTAGAGAGGAGATATTTTCTTCTAATCATGAGAGTATTCAAAGATTCTACCTCTTCTTCCAAGAAGACCCTTGATACATTTTGATCATATATGGATTTAATACTTACTCATTTTTTTCTAAGAGCTTCTTGAGATCTCTAATGAAATGATGTTGCCCACTTTTTTGTAAGTTCCTTGATATGAGGCAAGTTTGCACTAAATTGTTGCGAATACATATTCTTAGTATATTCACAAAGGTGCCTTTAGGCATTGCTCAAAAGGTTACAATATCCTTCTTCAAGCAACCAAATGTGGTTAAATTTCATAGGAGTTGGAGGTTTATCCTTTGGGCCCTTAATGCGTAGAAATATTGGTTGATGATCAGAGCATCCCCTGGAGCCAACTTGGGACTTTTATTCCCTTGCATTATCGATCAAAGCCTCAAAGATGTGAAACCAATCCAATCAATTAGGGACCCCTTCCACTCATTTCCTCCCATTTCTCTAGGTAGGGGTGAACTTAGGGGGTTCCACATCCACAAGATGAGTCAAGTCAGTCAAATGCATAAACAATACTTTGAGGAGAACTTTTCATGAATTATCTCCCCACACCTCCTGAATCAAATTGTAAAATTGATGTCTCATTGCAGCACTAGATTTGGTCTAGACAAAATACTTAAATCCAAGATATTTGACGAGAAAGGTTGTTTGTTAGCATATGGCCCATAAAGGTTTATGACCTTGAAATATGCATCACAATCTCTGGCTTCAATATTCACCACAATCCCAGAGCCTATTAGTTCAGATGACAAAATTTTGAAAGAGGGGTTCCAGGCTATAATCAGGCCTCCTAAAATCCCTTTAGCATCAAAGGATCATAAATTCCAGTTCTTCATCCATGGAGACAAAGTGTCCATGGATTTGCATCTAGGGCGCATAGTTTCTTGGAGGAGAATCACATCCAGAGAATAATATTGGACCAATCACTTGAGGGATTATACTTTTGGGGCACCCCCGAACTCTCTCACATTGAAGGAAATAAAAATCATGGTGGACCTTTTTCCCGGGAATCCCCTACTCTAAGGGCCTACATTATAGTGTCTTGCATGTCACTCCTAATCTCCTTTATTGCTTGTTTTTGGGTGATCGAGATACGAGAATTACATACAACATGGTTCACACCCAAACTCTCAAGGGCTAAACCTCCCTCCACCAGTATTTATGTAATATACCATATATAAAATGTATGCAGAACTGAAATAAAATGCTAGTAATGGCAGAATAACAACAATATAACCAGAACATTCACCACAATAACACTGAAATGATATAAGAATAACAACAGAAATAACACTTTGAATTTGAAAGCAATGTTCACAGGCCTCTTCGAGGGGGAAACCTCTAGTTGAGCATAGCTCTATTACAATAATATCCAAGATAGGGTTCTCATACCCTTGACTCATATTTATACTAAAAAGAAGCATCTAGAGGAAGATCCTTCTAGAAGCAGAAGCTTCTATTAGGTCTTCTTACATCCACCTTATTCTATTTTATTGAAATGACTTATTAATATTGACCTTTATTACATCCAAATATATTTTTCTACGTATGTGTGGGTTAGGACCCTAACATGTCCACCCCCTTAAAAAAAACCTTGTCCTCAAGGCTTGAGATGAGGAAATTGCTACAGAATGGTAGTTGGTTCCCAAGTGGCGTCTGCTGGAGTTGTATCTTTCCACTGTACTAGCACTTCCTTGATGGTTCTCTGACGTAGGTGATTCTCATGTTGGTCCAAAACTACTTCTAGCTGTAGCCAAATGGATTCTTCTTCAACTAACTCTAGAAGGTTGGTTTGAATTTGGCACTTAGTTCCAATCACCTTCTTTAAGCATGAAACATGAAAAACAAGATGTAGCTTTGAATTGTTGGGCAAAGCTAACTGATAAACGACTTGTCCCACATGCTTGAGTACGGTATAAGGACCATAAAATTTGGGCGCTAGCTTTGGACAATGCTCGGCTTTGAGGGAAGTTTTCTTGTAAGTTTGCAGTCGAAGAAACACCTGATCCCCTTCTGCAAATTGATGTTCAGAGCGACCATGATCTGGTTGTTGCTTCATGCGATTCTGTGCCATGACCAAATTTTCTTTGAGGGTACAGAGAATAGCCACTCAAGCTGTAAGTGTTAGGTCAACCGCCTGGACCTTCGAGGCACCCAGTAAGTATGAGAGCACTGAAGGTGTCTTATGTCCATATACCGCTTCAAAAGGAGTCATGCGTGTAGCTATATGGTATGAAGTGTTGTACCACCATTCAACTAGGGGTAACCATTGAGCCCACTGATTTTTCTTTTCCGAGGCAAAACACCTCAAATATGTTTCCAAACACTTGTTGACAACTTCTGTTTGGCCATCAATCTGGGGATGATAAGATGTGCTGAGATGAAATTCGGTGCCTTGTATCTTGAACAGTTCTTGCCAAAAATTGCTTGTGAAAGTTGGGTTGCGATAAGAAACAATAGAGTGTGACATGCCATGAAGCTTGAAGACCTGATCCATGAATATTTGAGCCACGATGGATGTTGTAAACGGGTGTTGAAGGGCACATAAATGAGCATACTTGTAAAGGAGATCAACAACCACCATGATGACGGATTTATTGCCCGATTTGGGTAAGCCAGTAACAAAATTCATAGAGATATCCTTCCAAATAGCAAGTGGAATCAGGAGCAGTTGTAGTGTGCCCGACGATTTGATTGTTTCTCCCTTGTTGCATTGACACACATCACATTCAGCTACAAAATTACGAATGTCATGTTTCATACCATCCCAAAAAAAGGAACGTTTGACCCTGTCATAGGTTTTGGTGAACCCAGAGTGCCCTACTGTGGGTGTAGCATGAAGCTCAGAAAGTACCGTGGATTTAATCTTTGATTGTTTATTTAAATACAAATGGCCTTTGTATCGAAGTTCCTCATGGAGCCAAGACTACCCTAGGGAAGTTGGAGCCTTGGACTGCAATTGGTGGATCAACTGCGAACTTTTGGGATCTTGTAGCCATTCCTGGCGAACAACTTGGAGCCAATATGGTACAATGAATGAAAGAGAAAAAATGGATCCTTCGTCTTCACATTTTTGGGAAAGTGCATGCGCAACCACATTGTCTTTTCCTTTCTTATAAATGATCTCATAATCATATCCAAAGAGTTTAGTCACCCATTTTTGTTGTTCTGGGGAGGAAATGTGTTGTTCCAGAAAATACTTGAGGCTTTGATGGCCTATCTTAATTTGGAAATGTTTCCCCAATAGATAAGGATGCCATAGATCCAAGACATACAGAATAGCCAACATTTCCTTTTCATAGATGGATTTGCCCAGATTTCTTTCAGATGGTTGCTTGCTGGTAAAGGCCAAAGGTCGACCCTCTTGCATAAGGAAAACACCAATTCCTTTCCTTGAGGCATCACATTCCAATACAAAGGTCTTTGTGAAATCAGGAAGGGCGAGGACTAGAGTGGTGCACATGGCCATATTCAAGGTCTGAAAAGCTTGAGAAGCAACTGGAGTCCAAGTGAAAGAGTTATTTTTGAGGAGAGCAATGAGAGGTGCTGCAATCTTCCCATAATTCTTAACAAACTTGCAATAATACCCTGTTAAGACTAGAAATCCACGCAAGCTATTAAGAGTCTTTGGGTGAGGCCAGTCTTGCATAGCTTCAATCTTTTTAGGATCCACCCTGACGCCCTCTTTGCCAACCAGATGACCCAAGTATTCTACTTCTGAGGTGCCAAAAGCACATTTAGACTGTTTCAAGAAAATTTGATGTTGAGAGAGTAGGTGGAGAACTCAATCCACATGAGCAAGATGGTCTGTCTAGGTTTTTCTATAGATGAGGATATCATCAAAGAAAACTAAGACAAAACGGCGGAGAAAAGGACAGAAGAGATGATTCATGAGGCTTTGGAAGGTGGAGGGGGCATTACACAAGCCAAAGGGCATGGCCAAAAACTCATAGTGGCCCTCATGAGTTCTAAAGGCAGTCTTGGGAATGTCTGCCTCTTTCATACGTATCTAGTGGTAGCCTGAATGGAGATCTAGTTTAGTGAAGAATTAGGTGCCACTCAATTCATCCAGGAGGTCATCAATGACAGGAATGGGGAATTTGTCTTTGATGGTAAGTTTGTTGAGGGCATGGAAGTCAGGACACATTCACCAAGAACCTTCTTTCTTCAGGACCATGACCACAAGAGACGAGTAGGGGCTTGTACTAGGGCGGATAACGCCTGCATTAAGGAGTTCCTGGACCATTTTTGCAATTTCATTTTTTTTGGAAAAGGGGTGACGATACAGACGGATATTGGGAGGAAGGCTTCCAGGTACAAGGGGAATGGAATGATCATGAACACCACGGGAAGGAGGGAGGCCTTGGGGAGTGGAAAATACCAATTGATGTTTAGAAATGATGGCTTGGAGGTCTTGCGGTACCGAGGGTGTCTTTGTTGCTTGTATGGCATGGAGTTGGGCGATAACACCAGAATGACCCTTTTTGAGCAGCTTTTCCATGCGATGGGAACTAATGATCTCAAGTGAACCGACGATGATGCCTTGGAACTTATATTGGTGGCCCTCCTGGTCAAATTGTATGGTTAAGTCTTTAAAATCCATGAGAATGGGACCCAAAGTCCTTAGCTAGTCTGCACCCAACACAATGTCACAACCTCCCATGTCGATAGAAAACATATGGGATTTTAGGTGGTAGTCACCAATTTGGAGACACACATTTTCACAATGCCCTCCACATTTCATGGAACCACCATTGGCAATCATGATTTGGAAATTATTGACGGCATGGATGTAAGAATGAGCTTCTTGGGCAATGCGACATTGAATAAAATTATGGGTACTACCACTATCAACCAAAATGATGACTTTCTGAGGCTTGATGTAACCGATTAGCTTGAGGGTTTGGGGAGCGAAGAAGCCAGTGAGAGCATTGAGGGAAATGACCAGTTCTACTTCAGGAGGGTCTGAGGGAGGGGTTATGTCAGTGGATTCAGGTGACTCAGACACAGAGGGAGTTTCTTCATCTTCTTCCAAAATCTCCTCGGAGATGGCCATAAAAGCTTTTGTTCTTTACACTTGTGGCCCGGGAAATATTTTTCATCACAGTTATAACAAAGGCCTTTGAGTTGGCATTCAACCATTTCAGCCCTGATCAATTTTTGGATCTTTAGTGGAGCAGAGGGAGTAGTGGGATTTACTGGTTTAGGGAGAAGGATAAAGGAGGGTTTACAGTTTTGAGCAGATACAACCTGTTGTGCTTATTTATCTCTTTTGGTATCCTCCACCCAACTCTCAGGCCGAGCCATGAGGACATGGGCCCGAATTTCATCCTTGAGGTTACTGATAAAACACTCTCGGAAAAAGGCATCAGACATGCCCTTTGTTCTAAAATCCAGGCGCTCAAAGGCAGCTATAAAGTCTTCCAGTATTCCTAATTGTTTTATCTTTTTCAAATGGCCCAAATGGTTGGTGTCAGTGTCAAAGCATTCATAAAGCTCTTCCACAAAGTGTGTCCAAGCAATATACCCTTGACGAGAAGTTTTTCTCCATTGCCACCATTGCCAACATTCTTGATCTAGATGGAGAACACCATACCATAGTTTGGCCAAGTCATCTGTAATGCCATATAAAGAGAAGTAATGTTCCATTTGGGTTACCCAACTAGTGGGGTCTGAGCCATCAAATTTGGTCACATCCACCCACGGAAGGCGTAGGTCATGTTGAAAGTGATGGTTCTGCAAGGTATGGGAATGACAGGAATGGTCACCTTTAGTATGTGGAGGTGACGAAGAGGAAGGGTTATCTGTAGGGATATGAAGTTTGGTGCAGAGTGTCGAAAAGACTGATTCAAGCTGGGTGGTGAGGTCTTGCTTGATTTCCCCCATTGAGGACTGCATGGTTGTATTGATGGCGGCAACATTGGCATTGAGTTGTTTCACTTCTTATTGGGTCTCAATGAGACCAGATTGCAAGGTGTTGAAGCGAGCTTCCGAGTCTTGGCTATGAGTATGGGCCATGAGGATGAGGAAATTGAAAAGGGCTGGGTGGGGTAAAAACTTTTTGCCGAAAAAAAGATATGTATGAATGTGATAAGGGCGAAGAGATGAATCCAATGGAATAGGTCTCAAATAATGGTGAAAAAAATTCCAGACATTTTATTTTTATTTTTTATTTACAGAGTTATACTCCGGTCTGAAGAATACTGTAGAGAGGAAATGCCCAAATGGTTAACCAGAAAGAATTGTGTATTTACTTGGCAACCCGAGCACAGTTGCATGGCAATAGATCTTGTCTGTTTTAATTTGTTTATGTTTTTGTCCCCCAAGGGTTAGGTATTGAAGGGTTCTACAGACAAGGGTTTTCCCTGTGCTATAACTCTCTGATATACATGTGGGGTCCAACAGTAGTACTCGGCCCAATATCTCAGGGCACTAACTAAGGAGGATAGACCAAACCCTTAGCTGTACTACCCGACTACCCAGGTACTAGAGAGTATCTTCCCGAGTGTTGTTCTCGATGACACTATAGCAGTCAGGCGGCTGATTAGTTTATCTAAAGAGGGCTTCAGGTAATCTAGGTCGATCCGTACACAGGTGTTTTCTGATGCACTACCACTCAAAGGGGTACCAACAGGGGTTACAAGGGTGGCAACAGATGTGTGCTTAAGTACCACTTGTATTTCCTGCGTGTATGAATCCCTCAACTGCAGGTTTATGCGCGTAATGACAGATCTCTGTGGCTTAAAGACACTGGAATACGTCTCTACCCTAAAAAAAAATTAACCCACACTTTCTACCGAGGAAAGTGCTCTGATACCACTTGTAATATACCAGATATAAAATGTATGTAAAACTGAAATAAAATGCTAGTAATGGAAGAATAACAACAATATAACCAGAACATTCACCACGATAACACTGAAATGATATAAGAATAACAACAGAAATAACACTTTGAATCTAAAAGCAATGTTCACGGGCCTCTTCGAGGGGGCAACCTCCAGTTGAGCATAGCTCTATTACAATAATATCCAAGCTAGGGTTCTCATACCCTCGACTCCTATTTATACTAAAAAGAAGCATCTAGAGGAAGATCCTTCTAGAAG
>ML789051.1:370798-412740 GCA_009831015.1 Picea engelmannii | reverse complement strand
GGGGGGGGGGGGGGGGGGGGGGATCCTTGGTTGGGTCCCCCTGACTAGGATTGAGTGATAGGGAAATTATTCAAGTTCTCAAACTCATTGGAGCATGAATATTTTCTTTCATATCAATTATGAATCTCAAGAGGATGGGATATCTGAGAAATGACCTCAAACATAGGGGGAGTGAGGAAAACAAATGGGTATTCCTAGTTAATCTTTAATTATGCATATCCACCCCCCTTAGAGATGGAGCTTCCAGCATGATGAGAATGCAATTATTCCAACTATTTAGAGAAAACATTTGAATGCTTAGGAGGGGAAAAAATCTTACCTGTGGTTTCCTCTGCTTTGAAAGATGGAATGTCTTTTGTCGGTTTTTCATTTTGACTCCTAGATTCACCACTCGTCTTAAGAGAAGGTGCTTGACACTCATCCATTTTCTTAGCCAATAGAGAGGCTACAACTTTGTCCCTCTTCATGAACCTTTGCAAACTTCCCAGAGGCCTAAGCCGAGACTGGCTTCGACATTAAGCATGAGTATGACCCATGTGGTGGCATCCATAACACCGAAAAGGGATACACAAGTAGTCAATTGGTTAAACCTAGGCATAATCATAATACACCAGTTCGATTTAATCAAAAAAACCCTCCTTAGTATCGATTTCTACCTACACCCAGGCCTAACGTCTGTCATTTTTTAGTATCCAATCCTTCTCCATCTTGACAAAGTGTTGGATTTGGTTTCTTATGTATTCCAACATTTTTTCATGCCAAAATACCAATGGGAGGCCTAACAATATATCCCATACCACCATCGTTGATATGGGATCTCTTCTAGGGTAAAAGGAAATCCCCCGATCCTTCAAGGAGAGACCAGTGTGGCCCCAACTCCATGATTTACCTAGAATATTTTGTAAATATTCCTATGAATTGAAAATAAAGCAGAACCAACCTCTTACCAATATGTAGAAATATGGTTGATATCCCATAATCAGGACCCAAGTCAAATCTAACCAGTTCTTCAAGGCTTCCGACCACACCATTTTTCCATGGAACCTCACAACTGCCACTTTTCCCAGGAGCTATGGAATGTTTTCCATGGATATATCTTTTCCAACCACCATTCTTACCTTGCCTCTCTGAGCCCACGTGCACCAGGATTTTGTTTTCCCCTGAGCAGAGGCCAAAACACATTGATCTTCATATTGGGATTCATTAGAGGATGCCCTAGTATTTAGGTGTGAAATATCATTTACTATGGCTTCAGTATGAAAGGTTACAAGATTTTTCATGATTGTAGGAGAGCCAAACACAACTTCATTTGAGTGAGTGGGAGATAAAAGGGTGGGAGTGCCCTTTGTCTCGATGACTAGATGGAGGCCTCCAGGCCCTCCACACGTCTAAAGAGTCAAATATGTAAGGGTCAAATGCATGATTTCCCTCCATGTTGCAGGTTGATAAATTCTTTATCCGTCCGGAAGATCGGATCCCTGTCGAACCAGATAAATTTCGTAATCAACAACCTCCTCATCCATATGATCTGAGGCACATGGGTGCACATAAAATAGATCCATGAGGTCGTGAATGTGTATACCTCACCTGAGATCCAATCATATGGGGCATGAAACCCTTTTCGCTGAAAGAATGACAATGGGTTTTTCAGATCCCTAATTGCAGAAGAGAAAAACAAACCCTAGTCGCAAAACCAAAAACGAGTTTCTTATTTTATTGCGTTGTCAAATGTTGTAAAATGTTTGTTTTTTATTAATTAATATATGGATGATTTACATTGTTAAAATATTAAAGGTGAAATCCATTGGATAATGCATTAATGCAATCATTATATCAAAGTGAAACAACAAAAATATAAAGATAAATATTATTATAAAAATTATTTGATTTTGAAATGATTAATTGAAAATGTGTAAAAAAACAATTAATTAAAATATATACATATTGGTGCATTGTATTCTTTTGAACTCACTAAACGTTGTGTGGCATAAAATAGACATCAGTGCATTTTTATGAGTAATAGACACTAGTCCCCATTAATTACATTAAGCACCCATGAAGCACGGATGCTAAAAATTGTGAAAAAATATTGTTACTTTAAATGACATAATGTACGATTATGTTTATCGTTTCAAAATATTATAGTGTGTATGATTACAACACACACATGTGATTTACATATAATATAAGCATCGGTGTTTTACATACAATATAAGCATCGATGTTTTACATATAATATATGCACCGATGTTTAGTAACAAAGAATGGCACTGAGGTCAGGATACCAGTGCTTTAATATAATATATGCACTGAGGTCAGGATATCGGTGCTTTACATATAATATATGCACCGAGGTAAGGATACCATCAAGTGAGTATAAAGGAGGGATAAATTTGTAAAATTGTTTTCAGGACCATGTATGGACACCATGAGTTCATAGTGGTTTCTTTTGGCTTGACAAATGAACCAACTAGTTTTATGTTTCTTATGAATGGAATTTTCAAACAATATTTGGACCATTTTGTAATTGTTTTCCTGGATGGAATTCTTATTTAATCATAGTTAGAAGAAGAACATGAAAATAACTTGTGGTTAGTCTTGGAAGATTTGAGAGAACACTATATTTATGTCAAATTAAGTGTTCATTCTATCAAAGGCAGTTTCAATATTTGGGATGCATCATTCTTTAGGAAGGAATAGCAATAAACCTAGAGAAAATTGAAGCTATAATGGGATGGTATACACTCAAGAATATTTCAGATGTTATTTCATTCATGGCACTTCTTGTATACTATAGAATATTTATAGAGGTATTTTCTTATATTACATTTTTGAATGCCTCTCTCCAAAAGAAATGAAACCAATTTGAATGGACACAATAGTGTGAAGATAGCTTCCAACTATTGAACAAATTGTGTACCAATGCACCAATTCTTAAAAGTGTTGATCCAAATGAAGATTTTGTTGTGTGTAAATGTGCTTGAAAAGAGGAAATTGGTTGGATTCTCACCCAAATGGGAAAGTGGTGTGTTATGAATTCTGAAACCTTAAAAAGCATGAGAAGAATTGTGATGCACATGCTATAGAGCTTACTACCATAGTGCATGCATTAAAAATGTGGAGACATTATTTGATGCAAAGTAAATTTGAGTTAAGAACATATCGTTATAGTCTCAAATATTTGTTTAAGAAACAAAATCTAAATGCCATGTAGACAAGATGGCCATAGTTTATTTGTGATTTTTATTTTAACATCAAGCACATCAAAGGAAAGGAGAATAAGGTCATTGATGCACTTATGAGGAGAGTAAATGCAGTGCATGCTACAACAACTAGCACATGTAAATTAGATTTGAGGGACAAAATTTTTGAATCTCTTGTGACAAATGAGCACTTTCTTCAAGTAAAGGAAGGATTGTAATAGAATTTCCAGTGGAAGTATGAAGAATATGAGATAGAATATGATGTAATTATTGTACATAGAAATTGATTTTATATTCCTAATTCCTATCATTTGAGGAAACTCATATTGAATGAAATGAACAATGTTCTATATTTTTGGTCCTCAATACAAAAGGACAATTGCAACAATAAAGAAACGATACTTTTGGTTAGGAATGAAAGGTGATATAACTAAGTTATACATAGGAATATCCATGGAGTGTTATCAAGTAAAGATAAGCATGGACATCCAACATGGTTACTATAACCATTGTCATTGAAAAAATGGAAATGGGAGGTAGTAACTGTTAGTTTTTATCATTGTAATACATAAAAAAATTAGGTAAATGTTGAGGGGTCCTAAATCCCTTTAACTCAACAATAGGAACCAAACCCGCCACCGAGTCCCAATTAGACACTGTAGCATTTAAAGGTGGAATGGTTCTCCAGATATTGCGATCCGACTAATTAATCAATAGGCTTGACGTAGTGATTGACGTGATGTTTTCTTGTGAAAGATCCTCCTTCAGTTCAAACGTTCTCTTTTTGTATTTTCTCTTATAGATGGGGCCGATACAAGATCAATGCTGGTATAAACTAGCAAGGTAGCACAAAGGGAAAAGATTAACTACTAAAGAAGGTTGAGCTCGGGATAAACCATGTGCTCAAGCATGCAGACAATGATTCTTAGACCTACAATATGCCTAGTACTAATACATTAACCTGCTGGTGTTACAATTATTGACTGAGATATGATTATCAAAATAGAACATACATGCAATAAACGATGGCACAAAAAATAGTTTCCTCAACTCTAATCATCAATCACATAATAACACAACGATTTACTTTTCATCATTAGAGACAAGAACTATAAAAATATTGAATTATAAAACTTATCAACAGATTAAGAGGCTCTTACTCATTACATCATCCATTCATGAGATAGAACCAGAAACAATTCTTCTTCAGATCCAATCACACACGATTTTGATGAAAAACACAAACTTCTCTCTGGTCCTAAACAAGACTTCTCAATTAAGGTATCTCCGAAATAGTTCTTTACAAATCCAAAATGAGGGTCTTTTCCAAAACCATCGACCTTTGCTATCAGGTCGATCCTCCTATTTATAACATATTATTAACTAAAAATAGCTATCAAATGTGTAATCTAAGTAAAACAAAACATTGCCACACGACGCTTTCATCACTAAGTCTTCTAAGAGTTATCAAATGGTTTCACTTGAGTGGATGATTCTTCTTGTACTCTGAAGATTGGATGAATAGATCCTCACATGTGTTGGCATACAAGAATCTGTGTTGGTCCATTAGGGCTGAAAGGATCTCCTTTATCTCTACTGCTTGAGCCCAATACTTGACTATTCTAGCACTTAATTGTTGCAACACGGTCCAAGCCTTGATCGGGTGTTCCATGAACTGTTTCACATGAAATGGTGCCATGTTCGTCACCTTTTTTATCTCCATAGCCCACGATGAGTCTTGTTCGGCATGTAATTTCACTATGTCATGCAAGTCGACAAAGTCATCGGGTATGCCAAATTCTGGGAGGCTGATGTCTCTCATCGCATGGTTGATCTTGGTCCAACTCTTTTCGCACTGGGCCCATTTCTCTTGGAATTCTTGATGAGGTTCTTGGGCCATTTTCACCTAGTATTCAGCCAACTTCTTTATGTGATTGATGTTGCTATCCCTTACTACCCGAATCCCGTGCTCTTCAGCGTCTCGGCCCTGCTGAACAACTCTAATGTACTCGATACTTTCCACTGCTTGATGTGATTTTTCATACCATATTTCCATATATTTTCATGTCGTCAACGCCATGGGGGTGTTTTCTTTGAAATCGACTATTCCTACAGTGAAAAGGTGCCGCTCATTTGTGAATTTACTGTAGGCATCTTGGAATTTGCTTCTCAAGAACACCCTGGCCTGTGTGGAGTCCTGATAATATTTCTCCAAATGGAGTAGATGTTCCAACTCCTTCAGCGCAGCGGCCAACTCCTCTTCATCCCTTTTTTCTCTATCCAGGGTGGAATCTGTGATTTCCATCTCTACGCCAATAAGCTCGGATGTCTTGGCATGCTCCATGCTAATCAATTTTTCCTCTGTGATGATGAGGATGGAGCGATCCAAAGTAAGCCTCCTCTTCTTGGTGGTTCTCTTCACGATGGATTTCCTCTTCCGGTCGTAGGATGTGGCTTGTATATCAACAACCTCATCCACAGGTTCGGGGATTTGCTGATCTCCCCAAGTAAGCATGTTTCCTAGGCTCCCGACGGTGTATATCTGTTCAAGACTAGGTTCTTGAAATTATTCCATGTGTTACAAAAGTTCGGCCTCTAGTTGTTTCTCATCGAGAGGTAAAGTACCGGATAAATTTGAAGCATCAGGGGAATGCTTGGTACTTACTTAATAATCGGTTGTTAAGATGTCGATTTCCTGCTGTGGAACTTCTTCTTCTTCTTGTTCGCCCAACCTTAGCTTGTCCTTTGGGTTATCCAATTGGGTCCTTGGTACATCAAGTAGCTTAGTGTCTAAGACACTTTTGACCTCCTAATCATTTTGTGGAAGGCCTTGAATTTGAGCATCAGGAGCTAGGGAAGATGCCTTCTCGAGTTCCTTTTCCTCTGTGATCTGCACTGAAGTCACCAAGGAAACCTCGGAAATCTCCTCATCATCATATATTTTTATTAAGCCATGGAGGGGATTTGGTGCACTTTCTCTCCATGATGTCCTTGATATCTCTGGTTGAGCTAAAAATTCCCCTAGTGATCGACCTGTGGCATTGTAACTTCAGGGTTATCTAACCCGATGATTTATTCAATTTGTGTTAGCTCAGGGTCACTTGGACCTACCTGGCTTTCAACTAGGTTGTCATCAGGGACCCATTTCATTACCATGAGGTCTGGGTCATTCCCCATCTGATCAATTACTCGTTGCGCCTATTCCATTAGGATCAACCCCCTTACCTGTGGCTCTGGTGTCATAGTTAGTCCCATGTTCTGCACCTTTGTTGTATCTGCCACTATGATTTCATCCCTAGCTCCGAGGGCCTCTTGAGTTGACTGCTCTATAGTTTCTTCATGTTCATCCATGCTCATGGCCTTAAACCTTGTCATTTTCGGGTCGAACATCCTTTGCACCACTTTATCCCGGCCCTAGGTGTTCCCTGTAAATACTTCATCTTCAAACTTGTCATGAGCATACGACCAACAAGACGACACCTGTGAAGCATGTTGTAGGACTAGACCCCTAGGATCTGTTATTGAAAGTAGCTATGTGAGACATTCTCCAACTTACAAACCTATGAGGTGTGGATCATTGTAGCTATGTGAAGCCTTTCTCTCAGCTTACAAACCTTATAGAAATCCCATAAGAAGGGTTCGTGGTTCCTGCATGAGACAGAGCTAGGAACATAGAGATGAACTCCTCCATGAAGAGAGTGAGAAGAACTCCAGATGATCATCCAGCAAGAAAAGTGATCTAATGAGTTGGATGTGCCCATGGCTGAGCACAAGGTGAACGTGTGAAATACCAAAAGTGTTGGGCACATTTTCATGTGAACAGAAATGAAGATGATGTGTTATCCTCCTCTGAGAAACAAAGTTGACAAGAAAAATCTAGATGATTCTCCTGTGTGAGGCAGTGGGAATGAATATCTATAGAGTGGACGTGCATGTGTATGAGCACAGGTGAACGTGTGTAGATCTTGTTCTTCTATGTAATGCAGTGAGCCAGAGCTATGACAGCCCTATGGATGTGCCCCCAATGGTTTTATCAGATCCTTTGCTATATGTTGTTCAAGGGTCAAACCTTCATGTAACCCTAATTGTTATGTAAAGGGTATAGGTTGTCCCCACCTTAATGTGATTAATAATAAATGTAAAAGATAATTAATATTGCTAATATTAATTATAATAATAATAATAATAAATTGTAAAATGACTTAGAAAGGTCGAACCTGTTGATCCAATAGATGCCTTTTTTGATTGGCCAAAGTATAATATAAGTAAGGCATGATTCCCCATTGTGGAATCATATCTGGCAAGTGAGTTTGGAAATTTCAGCAAGTACACTTCTTTGGCAAAAGGTGCACACCTCTCTTGGGTGCTTGAGTTCTAGGGTTTGAGAACCCTCTTGTGTGCTAGGTCTTTCTTGGTGGTAAAGGTATTTCTCTTGAAGATTATAGCAAAGGATTTGGTTGGGTTTTCTTCACTTGTTGAGAAGGGTTTCCCAACATACATTTTGTGTTCTTGTGCATGGTGCTTCTTCTTGTGATCTTGGTTGCTGCAGAATTTATGGTTATGGTTAAATGATAAAATGGAATGAAATTCATGATTAACCTAATTATTATGAAAATAAAAATGGTATCATAGAATAGGTATTTAAAAACCTATTGCACAAGCTACAAACCTTTATCAACTATCTCTCCTCTTCTGCAGAACCGTACGACCTTCCTAGGGTTTACAAAAGTTTTGTACAACCTCCTTCTTAGTGAAGTTTCAACCCTTAATACTTGAATGTTGGGGATAATTTTGGCATAGAAGAGTATAAACTCATCCAGCGCATCTCCATAAGATCTCAAAACTAAATTCCGAGAAATTTTGATTTTTGGCCCTAGGGTTTCTAGGGTGCGGAAATTTCCTGCAGAATATCAATTCTGGATTTTTGAAGAAATGTTGTCTAGTTAATTGTTGGCAGTAATAAGTCCAATATAATCCAATACTAAAAATCTAACCAAATCATTAGGTTCTCAAAATCCATTCAGCAAGGAATTGAAGAAATAAATCAAATGAAGAACATAACCTTAGTAGAAGATAGTCTCGATGGAGCAAGCAACTTCAGTCCCTAGAAATCAAAGCTTCTAGTCACTCTTGAAGAGGACGACCTCTTGGATGTAACAACTAAAACCCTACCAGACACATCTACAGATATATAGAAGAAAATAAGAAAAGAATAAGATGTCAAAGAAAGAAAAATAATCATCTACTCAGTAAGATATCACCTCTTACCCCGTATTGCCAATCTAAAGACAACCTATGACATGTATATGACTTTAAAAGGAATGTTTGAAAATGACAACATTCTCAGAGATCTTACCTTAAAGATCCAACTTCAAAGTACTAAGATGATGAAGGAAGACACAATTTCACTCTTCTTTATGAAGTTATCAGAGATCAAAGAACAATTAGAGACCATTGGGGAAATCATGTCTGATAGAGAACTTGTCTTAACCACTCTCCAGAATATTCCAAAATCTTGGGAGCCCTCTATTCAGAGTATCAGTGGAAGAGAATTTCTACCAACCTTTGAGCGTCTATGGAAATGTTGCACTCAAGAAGAACTTAGACTTAGAAATAGAGGAGTGGAAGATTCCTCAAAATAAAATCATGGTCTTGCACTTCATACAAAGAAGGGAGGAAAATTCAAAAGAAATTTCAAGCAAACATTTAAAGATGAAAAGTCTTCATCCAATTCAGACTTTCAAAGAAGAGATGTTTCAAAAATTTAGTGCTTCAGATGTGACAAGTATGGACACATTGCAAGAAACTATCCAACCAGGAAGAAAGGAAGACAATATGATTCCACCACTGACATTGATCCAGATCCACCTCAAAAGAGTGAAGCAAAGAGAGAGGACAAATATTTCCTCTAAAAAGCATGACAACAAACTAGGTAAAACTTTTGATCCCTAATTTTATAGTTGATTGCTTTTTCAAATAAATAAAGGATGTTGTTCTTAGTACAAGAACTCTCAAATACTTGGACCATTTTCCCTAGTACGGGAGTCCAATTCATATTGAACTTGTTCATCATACAAAGAAAAATAGAAGACACTTATCCTTCAGAGGGATTCACTTGACTCAAATAAGGTCAAAACTATTTTAAAAAAAGGGGGGGGGGGATAATAAAACCATCATTGAGACAACCAATGCTGCATAATTAGAATCCTACTAAGATTTCATGGAAAGAAGCATGCATGGCACAATATATGTGTAGAACAAAAATCTTCACCATAATGAAGTCTAAATATTGAGAACCTCAAATTACTTGGGTTCCCAGTGTATCTTTATCCAAAGAAAGAAAGTCCAAACTAGATCCTTTAGAAAGAAAGGATACATTGAATCTTCATGAACATTCCAAATCAACATTCCTAGTCAGAGATAGATTGAAGTCAAGTAGAGACGTTGAAAAAGAGATAGTCTTTCAAAGACCCAGTGAATCTCAAATGAAGATTAAATACCTTCTCCCCCTTCAAACAGTTCATAGGGAGACATACATTATTCTAGTTTCTCCAGCAGATATCATTCATAGACCAAAAGAGAAGTCTGTGGTAACTTACAAATGGATCTACAAGATCAAGCATGCAACTGATGAAAGTGTCAAGAATTACAAAACAAGATCTATATCCAGATGTTTTCTCATAAACAGAGGGAGTTGTCCAAGTGAACCTGATACACTTCCATCCGTATTACCTTCCATGAGTTGGAAACTATATCAGAAATATCAATTCTTGTTGAGATTGGATTTCAGTAAGAGTATTATTGATCCAAACCTATATCGTTACAGTATTGGTTATGAAAGCCTGAATTTTCAGAAAGTGTTGTTACAAGTAATTCTTGACTTCTGATCTTAGTATGATGCACTACTTCTTGGGACAAGAAGTATGATTGATGATCGATGATATTTTCCTGATTCAAGAAAAAATACATAGTAAAAATATTAAATAAGTACAATATGATAGAAAGCAAAATCCACCGTGATGGATTTAAAGAAGAAGATTGATGATGAATTAAATGAGACTGATCCACAACTAATTGGATCACTGATGTATTTGGTTAACACCAAACTTGATTCATTCCATACAGTGAATGTGCCTAGCCATTTCATGAGTCAACTAAGAAAAACTCACTAGACAAACAACATGTATTGAGATATATACGAAGCACATTTGATATGCTACCATGGTTCCTGATACAGCAGGAAACAAAACTCTATGGCCTTAAGTACTACAAAGGCAGAGTATATAAGCCTCAAGTGTGTGAAGCAATGTGGCCTCACAAAGCTTCTGACAGATTTAATTGACCATGATATGGATCCTATGAGCCGTGAGAACCCAATGTTTCCTGATGAATCAAAATACGATGAGATGAAATATCCTTTTCTAGAGATATGATGCAGAGGAAATTCATACACATGCAATACCTTCCTACACATGAGCAGATTACAGATATCTTCACCAAATCAACTTCGTGAAGAATGGATCCCTAGTTAAGAGGGAGTGACGATAACTCCAACCAAGACAAAAATCAAAGTACATTTTAACGAGACTTGGCATGATAAAGAATGCCTCCCGAAATGAGAGGGAGTGTTAATGAAATCAACTATGTGAGACATTCTGCAGCTTACAAACATGTGAGGTGTGGATCATTGCAACTATGTGAAGCCTTTCTCTTAGCTTAGAAACCTAAGAGAAAGCCTCCAAGAAGGGTTTGTGGTTCCTGCCTGAGACAGATCTAGGAACGTAGAGATGACCTCCTCCATGAATAGAGTGAGAATATCTCCAGATGATTATCCAGCAGGAAAAGCGATCTGATGAGTTGGATGTGTCTGTGGCTGAGCACAAGGTGAACGTGTGAAATCCCAAAAGTGTTGGGCACGTTGTCATGTGAACATAAATGAAGATGATGTGTTAGCCTCCTCTATGCAATGGAGTTGAGGAGAAAACTCCAGATGATTCTCCTGTGTGAGGCAGTGGGAATGAAGATGTGTAGAGTGGACGTGCATGTGGATGAGCATAGATGAACGTGTGTAGATCTAGTTCTTATGTGTAATGCAGTGAGCCATAGCTATTCCATCACTATGGATGTGCCCCTAGTGGGTGTATCAGATCCTTTGCTATATATTGTTCAAGAGTCAGACCTTCATGTAACCTTAATTGTTATGTAAAGGGTACAGGTTGGCCCCACCTTAATGTGATTAATAATAAATGTAAAAGATAATTAATATTTCTGATATTAATTATAATAATAATAATAATAATAATAATAATAATAAATTATAAAGTGACTTAGAGAGGTTGACCCTTTTGAGCCAATATACGCCTTTGTTGATTGGCCAAAGTCTAATATAAGTAAGGCATGATTCCCCATTGTGTAATCATATCTGGCAAGTGAGTTTGGAAATTTCAGCGAGTACACTTCTTTGGAAAAAGGTGTGCACCTCTCTTGGGCGCTTGAGTTCTAGGGTTTGAGCACCCTCTTGTGTGCTAAGTATTTCTTGGTGGTAAAGGTATTTCTCTTGAAGATTATAGCAAAGGATTTGGTTGGGTTTTCTTCCCTTATTGAGAAGGATTTCCCAAGATACATTTTGTGTTCTTGTGCATGGTGCTTTTTCTTGTGATCTTGGTTGCTGCAACATTTATGGTTATGGTTAAATGATAAAATGGAATGAACTTCAAGCTTAACCTAATGCTTAAGAAAAATCAATAGGATCGTACTTGTAGAATCAACCCATCGGGAATCTGAATTCGAGTTGGCTCAGCCCTTCTTGTTTGGCTTGAGTGGTATCCTTTACCAAGTAGAATCCTACAAGGAACTCATAGGGTATGAAGGCCCGTTTCTTGTCCTTGAATAGGGTAGCATTGTAACCCTGCAAAATGGTTTGATAACATATTTCTCCCACGACGAGGCGATCTTGGACATGATTTGGTAGGAGATGTGGTGCTCCAGTGGTCGCAAACACCCTGATGCAGGTGGTGCACTTGTCCAAAAACCAATGGCCTACCTTGGATATCTACTTCTTGGGTGTCACCGATAGCCTTGGGAATTCCTTATTAAAAATAATAAAACAAATTCGGGCAATGAATTCATTGTAGATGAGGGAGTAGGATTTCTTATACCTGTTTTCCCATAGCACACTAAAGTAGACATGGACAGGGAGCTCTGCAACATGCCAACTCATATTCATGCCGACGAAGACATTTCTTGCGCACATGACAATGAGCAAGTATGAAGCCATGTAAAACATTGGTGCTTCCCCTTACTTTGGCACCTGGGCCTGCTGCACACAGATGCTCAGTTGCTTGGAGATTATTTCTCCCCAGTTCAAGTTGCACCCGACGATCACGACTATGTATGCCAAGGGCATCCATTCCTCTAGAAACCTGGAGCAATCCTTCTCTCCATACAGTCAGTAGATGAGATCCATCAAATAGACATATGGCTCCCTTAAGTTAGTTGTTCCATACCAGCCAATGCTCCGGTTGGTAAAATTCTTGTCCTCCCTCCACCATGATGCCATCACATGACTAGTGTCGTGGTGTTCATAGAACTTTATGATGAAGTCTGTGTTTAGCCAGTCCTCTGGGTCTCTGAGTTTGTAATACTTCTAAACTTCTACCGGGAGGAAAACTCTGACACACCCGCCATTGTCATCATTGATTAAACACTTTTGTGTCTCTGTGTGGTCTATGAGCCATTTCAAGACCTCTATGCAGGGGAAAATGGGGGTCTTGCTCACCACCATGTGTATATATGACCGTCTCATGTTCGAGAACACCTGGTCGTCGAGTGATCCAGGTGGATATTGGTGGCCACCCACCATTTCCAAATGGCTCAAAACAGTTTTCCGGATCACTGTGTGGGACATATTCCAGGTATTCTTCTCGATTGATCATGTTAAAGAGATCTCCCCACTATGGGAGCGTCATCTTCGACCCGATTCTTTCCTCAGTATCGCCAAAGGCTGGAGGCTGGATGAAAACCTTCTTCATTGTTGTCATAACGACAAGTTCCGGCCTCAGGACGTATTCCAATTGCTTTGTGATCCCCAGAGAAGAGCCTTTGCCTACCTCTGGCTCTTTCAACTTCGGTTCTCTCGGCGATTTTCTAGTGGTTGGATTTCTTGGCGGAATTGTTCCTACAACTTAAAAATAAAATTTCAGAGACTATGTAAAAACAAAAACCGGATAAAACATATAAATTATAGCCATGTAAAATTTACAGACTAGGATACATACCTCTAAAGTTTGTTAAAACCTGGTTATTTTGATAATCACAGAGTCGATACAGCCTTCGAGTTGCTCGTATTGCTCCTTCGGACGCTTCGAAATTCTCTTTCACGTGGAATGATTTCGTTCACAGTGGCTCAAGAGATTGTAAACATAAAATATCTTACCATGTCACATCAACCATTCAGTTCCGGTTATGAGTGAATTTTGATAAATTTGTCACTGAATCTCTAGAACTTAAATTCATCATGGGTTGACGACGAAGGCGTAGGTGGTGATTTTAAATAGTTGTTTTGATTGGCGCATGAGGTAGCAACTAATGCAGGATCAAATATTAATTATCTCCTTAAATGCTCAAAATCCGATCGTATCTAATGCTAAAAAAGAATCTCGTCGTGTCTCTCTTTTAGTGGGTGGATCAGGGATCGGGGTTGTGCCACAAATGTTTTCATTGGTAGCCTCCTACGAAAAGATCCGATGCCGATTGGTCTTACCACCCAATGGTGACGCAGAAAAGATGACTCGGAGGTGTGACTCAGACCTAGGGAACCAAGAATGACTCAGGATAGAACTAGACCGTACGACCCTCTTACCTGGTAAATACACGTGGCGTTGAAGACCATTGACGTAATTCACTTGTATTATTCGGAGTAGAGACTTTACTTAGGTTATTAGTTCTAAAAAAACCTTAACTTGTCGATGCCGAAAAAGTTTCCAGGATCGACGATCGACAGAAAACTTATTAAAGTGTTTTTGGATCACATCCCTTGAAAAAGTCCCAATGTTGAAAATGCATCGGGAACCGACGATCGGGAATAACTTTTAACGTAGTTAGAATGTTAGTTGTGATCCTTCTGGGTTTTCCCCGATCCCGATAAAGCGTGTCAGGCATCGACTATCGGTGATATCTAATGCAAAAACTTAACACAAACCACAACTTCCTTCTATTGTTGCCGATGGAGATCAGTGCTCGACGACTGAGGTTTTTCTGAGTGGTTCCTTTTTCTTCTTTGAATTCCTTCCTATGTCGAACTTGAGCGCGTTGGGTGAGGTTTTTGGTTGCTGATTCCTTATTCAGGTGTTAATATATTTTAGTCATGGGGTTTCATAAGTTCAAGCAAATTTGGATAGGTGATGAGAGTCATGAAAATAAGCAAAGACAAACATTTCCAAAAATGAAATCAAATTAGACAGTGCAGAAGATCAAGTGGTACCCAAAAAGTAAAAAGATTGACAAAGGATTTTTAGGGTGTGTTGATTACTCAAAAAATGGCAACTTACTGGGCGAAAGCAGAATATATGTTCCTACCTCGGGCTCAGCTGATGCAAAAGTTGGTGAACAATTTAATTGATTTTTATCAGAGCCTCTTATACCCTTGCATTTGAAATTTCATGGTTGGTGCATCTGAGCCTGCCTGTGGGGGTTTCAACCTTTATTCCACCTTCATTTTCTGTAACCATGATTCACGCCCCCTTTGACAAGAGTTGAGTAAAGAATTCATTGGCACCAGGCCATTTAATTATCGCCATTTACTTGCTACAATGTTGCTCCACTTCCAGTGAGTGTCCATAGCCCCGACGGAGTCACTCAGATGTCACATACCTTTCTCCACTGCTAGGGATCATCCATAGCCCCAACAGAATTATCTGCATACCCTCTCCTACTGTGCACTCATTTGATATAGTTTATTTATTTCGACAGAATGCCCTGAGCAAGTGGGAGAGGAGGACATTTGTTATTTTCAAAGTGAGAGGGTTAAGGTGAATCTTTTGCTCTCTATGTCTTGAGGTACATATAGTCCTTTCCATCTTACCACCTTTCCCTTAAGGTTTTACCAGACCACCAGGAAGACTCTTCATCACTTTTCCAAGGTTTTTCATCTACACAGGTTAGATAGAAACCCCTTTAAAACAACCGCAGGTCTCCCAATGCTTCTTGTGTTGTATGTAAGAAATGAGTCAAGAAAATAGTTCATCATATCGCATGAACTATGTTCAACCAATGTATTGCTAAACATAATATTCAAAAGCGTATAAGTACTATAGCAAAAAAATAAAAAAATAAAAATGCATTCCGCAATCGACCTACCAAAAAACAAAAACATCATAGAAACACACACACAATTTTTTTTATTTTTAGTTTTTAAACAAAAATATTGTTTTAGGGCTTGGCCATTCACCAGGAGGGCATCAAGTTCCCCCCTCATATTTTTCAACCAATACGTGTCTACCACAATTTTCTCGACCACCTGAAAAGGTCCAAGCCATAAATTCTAAAACTTTGAATGCTTTCCCTTCGGCTCGTTTTCTCTGTCCCATTTTAGGACTAGGTATCCTACTTCACAATTCTTCTCTTTGACATTATGCTTATCAAACCGCCTTTTAACTTCTGTTGATGAGCTATGAACTTTGATTTCACTTTCTCCCTCTCTTCGTCCAACATGAGGAGGGTATCAATTCTTTTTTGTATAACTGATGAGGGTTGTCCTCTAGAATCTTGATATATTTGAAGAGATGGAAGATATAGCCCGTTCGAGAGAATGGATTATGTTTGTATACCATAAAGTATGGTTAATTTCCTATAACTTCCTTGGGTGTTACTCTATCATCCCATAAGGCGTTATGGAGTGAACTGTGTCAATTCCTTTGGTTGTCTGCGACTGTTTTCATTAATATCTTCACTAGGTTCTTATTGGTTGATTCTGCCACTCTGTTCCCCTATGGATAATAGTTTGCAGAGTATCTGATTATGATTCCTTTTTCTAGAGAAAACTCTGTTAATAGGGTGGAAGAAAAGTAAGCAGCATTATCGAAAACAAGGACGGAAGGCATACCGAACCTTGTGATCAGTTTTTGTTCTATGAATTGGATCACCACCTTTTCATTTACATGAGTCAGATGGATGGCCTCTATTCATTTCGTGAAATAGTCTGTGGCATTCATTATGTATTTATGTTGTTTTGAAGAAATCGGTGTAATTTCTCCTATGATATTTAACCCCCATTGCTCAGATGGAATGGAAACGACCACAGGTTGGAGCGGAACAACTGCTCTCTTTTTGCTTCCCACGCTTATTTAACAATTTTTACGGTTTCTAGCGTATGTGCGAGTGTCTCTGAACATAGTAGGCCAATAATAGCCATCTCTTATTATTTTGTGAGCAGTGGTGTTTCCTACAAAATGTCCACCTACAGGACTATCATGGAGATCCTTTAGAACCTTGTATGCATCTTAACGTTCGAGACATCTTAAAAGTACCCCATCATAATTAACACGAAAGAGCACCTAATTTATGAGGTGATATTGTATTGATTTTAACCTGTGGGCTCTCATTTCCCTAGGATTTAGGTTTTATGGGAAAGTCCCATGATGCAGGAGATAAGTTAGTTTCTCATACCAAGACTCTTTCCCTCGGGAGACATATGAAGCTTCACCACACCATAATTCCAATTCATTCTCCCATCCAGGGTCTTCATTTACTTTGTTCCGGGCTTCAACTTCGAGTTTGCATAACCCTTGTCCCTTAACCAGTTTAGGAGGTTTTATATCTAGATCAAATTCTTGGACTACTGCCATCTAGTTTCCTCTTCTTTCCCCCATCTCTTGTTGAGTGAATAGGGATCAGACTGCAGGGTGAGGCATGATGACTTTGGTGTGGTTCTTCAAGATGTAAGATCTGAAGTATTTCACTGCCTTGTATACTTCATAATCATGCTTGTATATATCAGGATAATTTAGTTTGGCCCCTTGGATATTAGTGCTCATGAATGATATTGGGGCCTCGTTGTTGTCATCATCCTTATGAGTCAATACTGCAACTAACGATTGGTCGGAGGCGAAAGTATAGAGGAAGAAATCTTGGCTAAAACCAGGACTTTGGAACACTGGGGCTTGAGATATTGCAGTCTTAATATTGCTGAAATCACTTTTCCGTTCATCATCCCACTTAAATTCATCATCTATACAGATCATTTTTTGTAAGGGTTTGATCGTTTTAGCGAAATCGGGGGTGAATTTTCTCACGACATTGATTTTCCCAAAGAAATATTGCAAATCCTTCTTGTTGTGGCATAAAAGAATCTGAGCTATAGCCTTAATCTGTTCTAGGTCTATGTGAATCCCTGCTTGAGATATAATATGACCTAGCCGTTTACCTTCCTCGACTCCAAAAACATATTTCTTAGGATTTAAGGATATACCATATTTCCTACACCTTTCAAAAATCTGGGTTAAGTTTTGGATGTGATCTTCTCTATTCTTTGAATACACAGTCACGTCGTCCAAATAGAATACTACACACTTTTGATTAGTCCTCGAAACACTACATTCATGGCCCTTTGGAAGGTCACCCCTACATTGATTAACCCAAAGGGAATACGTTTATAATCGAAGGTTCCCCACTTGGTTTGGAACGTATTTTTCAAATGGTCTTATTCTGAAACTAGAACTTGTTTGTAACCTAAAAAAACATCCAGCAAGGAGAAAATCTTAGAGCCAAACACGGTCTACAAGAGTTGCTCCATTGGTGGGACTGGGTAGTTTTCCTTTTCTGAAGCTCTGTTGAGGTTTCTGAAGCTCTGTCCAGGTTTCTGAAATCTACACATAGGCGGATCTCCCCAGACTTTTTCCTCACAGGAACCAAATTTGCTACCCACGCAGAGTGTCTAACCTGGAAGATAATCTTATCATCTAGTAATTTTTTTAACTCCTCACACATGAGAGGCTCTGGGGATGGGTGGTACTTCTGGAGCTTCTATTGGAAGTTTTTCACTTCAGGCTTTAACGGGATAGTGTCTTTAATGATACGAGTATCATAAGTTTTCATATCTCGGTAGGACCATGCAAAAACATCTTGATATTGTCTAAAAAGTTTGAGATAGGCCTTCCTTTCCTCTTTAGACATTGTCTTGCCGAGATTTATATTCTTGGGGATTTTCGAGGTTCCTAAATTTATAGTTTTTTGCATGGGATAGGAACTCCCAATATTTGCATTCTTTGACCCTTTAAATATTTCCCTTAGGTTGAAAAGGTTTTCTAAATTGGATACTCCCTTCGGTATCGTGTGAGACCTTGGTTTGTCAGTCAATTGACCTATATGAGCATCAGTTTATGATAATTTCTCCTGGAATACTACATCATCAATAGCCAAGTCTTTAAAATTATCTTGATTGGTCGAAAATTTTATGATCTATTCATCTCCTTCAAAGACCTTCCAATTAGAAATATTATTGGGCACTGATGGTTTGTAGAGTAGCTCCACAATGAACCAGGAGGCTTCATAGTCTTCTAGAGGTGACGACCTTGAGGCAGCGGTGGCCAGAGAATCAGCAAGAGTGTTCTTTGTTCTGGGGATCGTTGTAATGTTGAAGGCTGCAAAATGTTCTATTAGTCTATGCACTTCCTGTTAGTAATTCCTCAAGTGGGGAGAGTTGCAATGTATAGTGTTCCTTACTTGTCTAACAATGATTTCAGAATCTCTGAAAAAATTCAATTCTTTAACGTTTAAGTCTATGGATTTCTTCAGCCCTTGTACAAGAGATTCATACTCAGCGGTGTTGTTTGTGCATTCAAATTCTAGTCTACAAGACAGGAAACTTCATTTACCTTTTGGATCAATGAGGATGCACCTTGCCCCTGACCCTTCTTGAGATTTATATCCATCAAAGTATAAGTTCCACATTTGTGAGCGAAAACTGTCAGCTTCCTTTTTTATACCAACTTCCTCCTTTCCTCCTATTTGTTCCATGATTTCCAACACCGGTACCTGACAGAAGAGGGTTTCCCCCACCGTCGTTAGCAAATTTTGTTGAAAAATTATTTCGAAGTTTTGAGTAAGAGGGATATCAAATGAGAGGGGGGAGAAATTATTGAAATCAGAGTCATAGGAATAATTGCCTAGCATGGGAAAATCTGCCAATGAGGGCTCGTTAAGTGTTTCCAGGTCAGTAACCATGTGTTTTAGATATCTTTCCCTATCGATTCTGATCATATCCGTGTGTCCCTTTAATGGCAGGCAAAGGTGAGCCCAGTCTGTACTAAAGTATCTGTTTAACTTCTCAGACCAATCTCAACTCAATAGAAATCCATAAGCTTCTGGGATATCTACTACAATGATGTCAATTACTTGAACAAATTTGGGTTGTGTCTCTATTCTGATCATTACATCTTTGAGCTCTCCCATAACCTTCACCCGGGTTCTTTCTAGTTGTATTACATTTTTATCACTTTTGAGAGGGACTGAGTTAAATTATTTGCAAATGGACAATGGAATAACAGTGGAGGATGCTCCTAAGTCAACCAAACAATTATGGAGGTTTCTATTGAAGACTTCGAATGCCAAAAGGAACGGTGGGACAAAAGGTTTCCCTTCTTATCTTCAGAGCAGGCGTTCACAGTTGGTTTATTTCTTAGATCTATGGGAGTTATATTTTCTCCTTGGTCAATGCTTGTTCTAGGATTTTCTACTGATTTCAATGCTTGTAAAATAAATTCCTTTTGTTGAGGGATTCTACACATGTCCATGATCGATATATTTGCCTTCAAAATTTTCAAGTCTTCTACTATGTTGTAGTCTAGCTTGGGCGATTCTCGTGTATGGATGTTTATGAGATTTCTTTGGGGAACAAAAGGTTCTTTTGGGTGATCAGGAGTTGGTTTTCCCCCCAAAAGTTTGGGTCGTAGTAAGTTCGTTTGAGATAGGTTGAACCCTACTTCGTGTTTGCACAGCCAAGACTTATGCCGGTGGTTCTCGAACCTCAAATGGGTCATCTGAAGGAATTTGTAGGTCAAGGTCCCATATCAACATGGCTATTTCTTCTGGTGGATCAAATTATTCATGATCATCAATATTCATAACTGAGCCGCTTGATTTTTCGGTTAGGGAAACCTCATCTAGAATCCAGTTGGCCATAAAATTCATGGCATGCACCCATTGTGTGCAGTCTCTTTCATAGTGTTTCTCTTGCTAATAGGTACAGAAAGAGTCGGATGCTACATTTCCCAGATCGATGATTAAGTTGGCTGGGGGGGTTCAATTTCTTTGAAAGGTGGATTTCTTTTTAAAAAGGGTTTATAGGGCCTATGGTCTTGGTTTCCTTCCCCTGCACTTCTCTTCATCTCTATGATTTTGTTCAACAACTTCTTAACCATGCGTTGTAGGTATTCTATCTCTCCACTTCCCTTTTCGGGACCTTGTTCTCTTTGTTTCCCTGGGGGTCTAGTCAACAAGAGTCCTCTCCTGGGAGGAGGTTGAACTTCCTTCTTAACTAATGAGACTTGGCCTTCTTTACATCCCTTCATTTGGAATTCTATTGTTTTGGCTTCTTCAAAATTATCAGCTAAGGTTGTTTTGGAAGACCTCTTTACAAACATGGAAATAGAAGCTGGGAGAGCATTAACATATACTTTGATTTGCAACTCATGAGTGGGTTTAGCTTCGGGTTGAAATTTGTTTAGGATAGTGGTGAACCATTGATTAAAATCTTTAACTTTCTCCTTTGAACTCATGGTGGTGGCGAACAACTCGGCCATCAAAGCTCTTGTAGTGGTTTTGTCTAAAAATTTATCTAGAAAAACCTTTTGAAACTTCATCCAACTGGTTATGGATCCTACAGGTAAGTTAAAATACCATGTGGAGGCCGAATTCTCAAAACTATATGGGAAAATCTTGCATACTACGTCTTCATGTTGAACATTCATCAATCTGATAGCTAGTATGAATTTTTTGATATGGTCTTCAAGAAATCTTGAGGTTTCAAGGTCAAATTTAGGGAGTAACTTCTCTGGATGTCGGGGAAGGTTATGTACTCGTCCAGGGATGGACAGAGCATCTCTGGCTAACAAAGGTTGATTATTATGTGGTGGGTTTCCCCTTTCTTCATTATGATCATTCTTATATTCCATGTCGTTCGACCCCGAAGCTGAGCGTTCTGAGTTAAACCCTTCCTCGTCGGAAAAGTCGTCAGGCTTGGAGAAGTTACCGATAGATGTTTCGGGGATTATATTGAGAGGATGTTCGATTTTAGTGTGGGAGAAATCTATCAGTTATTCTACTATGTGAACGAAAACTTGTTCAGGGGTATCGACCACTAGTCTGCTTACTTTTTTCTACGAGGAAGTAATGGAGCTAAGGGCAGTGCTCCGATTTGTAGGGCGTAATCTCTTGTGATTCTTCTGAGCTGGTTCAAATCCTCGTGAGGGAGAGCATAAGGTATCTCAAGGAATAGAGGTTCTTCCTATTGCTGGGGTGATTTACTCATTTCAAGAGTACTCAGTGTGTGTGGGTTGTCTTGAGAATGACTAGCCATGCATGTGGGTTGTTTTGAATCTACAGGATGTGTGAAATATTGTGTTAAAAATATCATCAACCATTCATTCTTTAGGCCCTCTTTATAGCACCAATTCTGTATAGGGGTCCTAAATCCATTTAAGTCAATAGTAGGAACCAAACCTATCATTGAGGCCCAATTAGAATCTTCAACGTTTACTGGTGGAATGGTTCTCTGAATGGTTCTCTAGATCTTGCGATCCGGCCAATTAATCGATGGGATTTACGTAGTGATTTACAAGATGTTTTCTTGTGAAAGCTCCTCCTTCAGTTCGGATGTTCTCTTTTTGTATTTTCTCTTATAGGTGGGACCGATACAAGATCAATGTTGGTATAAACCAGTTGGGTAACACAGTGAAAAATCTTAACTACTGAAGAAGGTTGAGCTCGGGATAACCCACGTGCTCAAGCATGCAAATAATGATTCTTACACCTACAAAAAGCCTAGTACTAATACATTAACCTGTTGGTGTTACAATTATTGACTGAGATATGATTATCATAAGAGAGAATACATGCAATAAATGATGGAAAGAAAAATAGTTTCATCAACTCTAATCATCAATCACATAATGAAACAACGATTTAATTTTCATAATTAGAGACAAGAACTATAAAAATATTGAATTAGATAACTTATCAACAGATTCAGAGGCTCTTACTCATTACATCATCCATTCATGAGATAGAATCAGAAATAATTCTTCTTCAGATCCAATCACACATGATTTTGATGAAAAACACAAAATTGTCTCTGGTCCTAAACATGACTTCTCAATTAAGGTAGCTCCGAAATAGTTCTTTACAAATCCAAAATGAGGGTCTTTGCAAAAATCATCGACCTTTACTAACAGGTCGATCCTTCTATTTATAACATATTATTAATTAAAAATAGCTATCAAAAGTGTAAGCTAAGTAAAACAAAACATCACCACATGATGCTTTCATCACTCAGTCTTCTAAGAGTCATCAAATGGTTTCACTTGAGTGGATGACTCTTCTCGTACTCCGACCATTGGACGAATAGATCCTCGCATGTGTTGGCATACGAGAATTTGTATTGGTTCATTGGGAGAGAAAGGATATCCTTATCTCTACTGCCCGAGCCCGATACTTCAATATTCTAGCACTTAATTGCTGCAACACGGTCTGAGCCTTGATCGGGTCTTCCATGAACTACTGCACTTGACTTGGCGCCATGTTCTCCAACTTTTCTATTTCTATAGCCCATGATGATTCTTGTTCGACATGTAATTTGACTATGTCATGAAAGTAGACAAAGTCATTGAGTGTGCCGAATTATGGGAGGTCGATGTCTCTCATCGCTTGATTGATCTTGGTCTAGCTCTTTTCGCACTCGACTCATTTCTCTTGGATTTCCTAATGAGGTTCTTGGGCCATTTTCACCCAGTATTCAGCCGACTTCTTTATACGATTGATGTTGCTATCCCTTAGTACCTGAATGTCGTGCTCTTCAATGTCTAGGCCCTGCTAAATGACGCTAATGTACTCGATCCTTTCCACTGCTTGATGTGATTTCTCATACCATCTTTCCATATCTTTGCATGTCGCCAACACCATGAGGGTTTCTTCTTAGAAATCCTCTATTCCTGCAGTGAAAAGGTGCTGCTCATTTGTGAATTTACTGTAGGCATCTTGGAATTTGATTCTCAAGAACACCGTGGCCTGTGTAGAGTCTTGATAATATTTCTCCAAATAGCATAGATGTTCCAACTCCTTCAATGCAACAACCAACTCCTCTTCATCCCTTTTCTCTCTATCTAGGGTGGCATCTGTGATTGCCATCCCTGTGTCGATAAGCTCGGATGTCTTGGCATGCTCCATGCTAATCAATTTTTCCTCTGCGGTGATGAGGATGGAGTGATCCAGAGTAAGTCTCCTCTTCTTGGTGGTTCTCTTCACGATGGATTTCCTCTTCTGGTCATAGGAGATGGCTTGTATATCAGCAACCTCATCCATGGGTTCAGAGATTTGTTTATCTCCCCAGGTAAGCATGTTTCCCAGGCTCCCAATGGTGTATATCTATTAAAGACTAGGTTCTTGAACTTCTTCTGTGTGTTTCAAAGGTTCAACCTCTATTTGTTTCTCACTAGGAGGTAAAGTACCGGCTGAAATTGAAGGATCAAGGGCAAGATCGATACTTACTTGATAATCAACTGTTGAGATGTCAATTTCCTGCTATGGAACTTCTTCTTCCTGTTCGCTCGAACCTAGCGCGTCCTTCGGGTTATCCACTTGGGCCCATGGTACACTGAGTAGCTTAATGTCTAAGACACTTTAGACCTCTTGATCATTCTGTGGAAGGCCTTGAATTTGAGCATCGGGAGCTAGGAAATATGCCTTCTCGGGTTCCTTTTCCTTTGTGATCTGGACCGGAGTCACCAAGGACACCTACGAATTATCCTCATCATCATAGATTGTTATTAAGTCATGGAGGGGGTTTGGTGCACTTTCTCTCCTTGATTTCCTTGCTATCTCTAGTTGAGCAAAAATTTCCCCTAGTGATCCGACCTATGGCGTTGTAACTTTAGGGTTATCTAACCCGATGATTTCTTCAATTTGTATTAGCTCAGGGCCACTTGGACCTACCCGGCTTTCAACTGGGTTGTCGGAAAGGACCCTTCTCATTCCCACAAGGTTCGGGTCATTCCGAAACTGATCAATTACTCGTTGCACCTGTTCCATTAGGGTCAAACCCCTTTCCTGTGCCTCTGATGTCATAGTTAGTCCCTTGTTTTTCACCTCTGTTGCATCTGTCACTCTGATTTCATCCCTGGCTCTGAGGGCCTCTTGATCTGACTTATCTATAGTTGTCACCTGTTCATCCATGCTCATGGCCTTGAACCTTGTCATTTTCAGGTCGGCCATCCTTTGCACCACCTCGTCCCAGTCCTGGGCGTTCTCTATAAAGACTTCATCTTCGAACTTGTCATGAGCATATGGCCAGCATGACGACACCTGTGAAGCATGTTGAAGGACCGGGCCCCTAGGATTATGCTTGCAAAATCGGCCCATCTGGAATCTGAATTCGAGTTGTCTCAACCCTTCATGTTTGGATTGAGCGGTATCCTTTACGAAGTAGAACCCTACATGGAAACCATAGGGTATGAAGGCTCGTTTCTTGTCCTTGACCAGGGTGGAATTATAGTGTTACAAAATGGTTTGGTAACATATTTCTCCCATGACAAGTCAATCGAGGACATGAGATGGTAGGATATGTGGTGCTCCGGTGGCCCCGAACACCTTGATGTAGGTGGTGCTCCGGTGGCCTACCTTGGATATCATCTTCTTGGTTGTCACCAATACCCTTGGGCATTCCTTCTTAAAAATAATAAAATAAATTTGGGCAATGAATTCATCACAGATGAGGGAGTAGGATTTCTTATACCTGTTTTCCCATAGGACGTTGAAGTAGACATGGACCGAGAGCTTTGCAATATGCCAGCTCAGATTCATTCCGGCGAAGACATTTATGGTGCACATGACATCAAGCAAGTATGAAGCCATGTAAAACTTTGGTGCTTCCCCTTCCTTCGACACCTGGGCCTGCTACACATAGATGCTCAGTTGCTTGGAGATTATTGCTCCCCAGTTGAAGCCGCACCCGGTGATTGCAACTGTGTATGCCAAAGGAATCCATGCCTCTGAAAACCTGAAGAAATCCTTCTCTCCATACAATCGGTAGATGAGAGCCATCAAATAGAGGTATGGATCCCTTAGGTTAACTATCCCATACCAGTTAGTTCTCTGGTTGGTAAACTTCTTGTCCTCCCTCCACCATGAGGCCATCACATAGCTAGTGTCGTGGTGTTCGTAGAACTTTACGACGAAGTCTGTGTTTAGCCGCTCCTCTAGGTCTCTGAGTTAGTAATACTTCTAAACTTCTACTGAGGGGAAAAATATGACACACCCGCCATTATCATCATTGATTAAACACTTTTGTGTGTCTTTGTGGTCAATGAGCCATTTCTAGACCTCTATGTAGGGGAAAATGGGGGTCATGCTTGCCACCATGTGCAGATACGACCGTCAGATGTTTGGGAACACCTGGTCATCGAGTGACCTTACATCTGGATCATTGTGTGAGACATATTCTGAGTATTCTTCTCGGTTGATCCTGTTAAAGAGATCTCCTCACTGTGGGAGTGCCATATTGGACCCGGTGCTTGCCTCAGTATCACCAAAAGTCGGAGGATGGATGAAAACCTTCTTCATTGTTGTCGTAAAGACATGTTCTAGCCTCAGAACATATTCCAATTGCTTTGCTATCCCTAGAGAAGAGCCTTCACCCACCTCTGGCTCTTTCAACTTCGATGCTCTCGACGATCGTCTAGTGGTTGGATTTCTTAGCGGCATTGTTCTTGCAAATTAAAAATATAATTTCAGAGACTGTGTAAAACAAAAAGGGATAAAACATATAAATTATAGCCATGTAAAATTTACAGACTAGTATACATACCTCTGAAGTTTGTTAAAACCTAGTTATTTTGATAATCATGGAGTTGATACAGCCTTTGAGTTGCTCATCTTGCTCCTTCGGACACTCGGAAATTATCTTGTGCGTAGAATGATTCCATTCACAATGGATCAAGAGATTTTAAACTAGAAAGATCTTACTATGTCGCATCAGCCATTCAATTCAGGTTATGAGTGAATTTTCAATAAATATGTCGTCGAATATCTAGAACTTAAATTCATCGCTGGCTGACGACGAAGGCGCGGGTGGTGATTTTAAACGACTGTTTTGATTGGTGCATGAGGTAGCAACTAATGGAGGATCATATATTAATTATCTTTGTAAATGCTCAAAATTTGATCATATCTAATGCTAAAAAAATGTCTCGTCGTGTTGCTCTTTCAGTGGGTGGATCAAAGATCAGGGTTGTGCCATGAATGTTTTCATTGGTAGCCTCCTACAAAAAGCTTCGATGCCAATTGTCCTTACTGCACAATGGTGACGCGGAAAAGATGACTCGGAGGTGTGACTTAGATCTATGGAACCAAGAATGACTCGGGATAGAACTAGACCATACGACCCTCTTACCTGGTAAAGACACGTGGCGTTGAATACCAATGACTTAATTAACTTGTATTAATTGGATTCGGGAATTTCCTGAGGTTATTAGTTCTAAAAAAACCTTAGCTTTCCGATGCCGAAAAAGTGTCCAGTATCGACGATCGGTAGAAAAATTATTAAAGTGTTTTTGGATCACATCCCTTGAAAAAGTCCCGATGTTGAAAACGCATCAGGGACTGGCGATCGGAAATAACTTTTAACGTAGTCAGAATGTTCATTGTGGTCCTTCTGAGTTTTCCCCAATCTTGATAAAGAATTTCGGGTATCGGCTATCGATGATATCTAATGAAAAAACTTAACGCAAACCACAACTTCCTTATACCGATGCCGATGGAGATCGACGCTCGATGACTGAGGTTTTTATGAGTGGTTCCTTTTTCTTCTTTGAATTCCTTCCGATGCCGAACCTGAGCGCATTGGGTGAGGTGTTTGGTTTTCGATTCCTTATTCAGGTGTTAAGATAATTTTAGTCATGGGGTTTATACGTTCAAGCAAACTTGGATAGGTGATGAGAGTCATGAAAATAAGCAAAGACAAACATTTCCAAAAATGAAATCGAATCAGATAGTGCAGAAGATCAAGTGGTACCCAAAAAGTAAAAAAATTGACAAAGGATTTTTAGGGTGTGTTGATTTCTCAACAAATGGTGACTTACTGGGCGAAAGAAGAATCTCTGTTCCTACCTTGGGCTCGACTGATGAAAAATCTGGTGAAGAACTTAACTGGTTTTTATCAAAGCCTCTTATACCCTTGCATTTGAAATTTCCTGGTTGGTGCATCCGGGCCTGCCTGTGGGGTTTTCAACCTTTATTCCACCTTCATTTTATGTAACCCCAAATCACGCCCCCTTTGAAAAGAGTCGAGTAAAGAATTCATTGGCACCAGGCCAATTAATTATCGTCATTTACTTGCTACAGTGTTGCTCTGCTGCTAGCGAGCGTCCATAGTCCCGATGGAGTCACCCCAACGTCACAGACCTTTCTCCGCTGCCAACGAGAATCCATAGCCCTGACAAAGTTATCTTCATACCCTCACCTACTATGCACTCATTTAATATAGTTCATTTATTTCGACAGAATTCCCTAAGCGAGTGGGAGAGGAGGATGTTTGTTATTTGCAAAATGAGAGGGTAAAGGTGAATATTTTTCTCTCTCTATATTGATGTACATATAGTCCTTTCCATCTTACCACCTTTTCCTTAATGTTTTACCAAACCACCAGGCAGACGCTTTATCACTTTTCCAAGGTTTTTCATCTGAACAGGTTAGATAAAAAACCCTTTAAAACAACCATAGGTCCCCCAACGCTTCTTGTGTTGTATGTAAGCGATGAGTCAGGAAAAAAGTTTGTCATATCACATGAATTAAGGTCAACCAATGTCTTTCTAAACATAATCTTCAAAAGCGCAAAAGTACTATAGAAAAAAAAAATGCATTCCGCAATCGACCTACCAAAAAAAAAAACATCATAGAAACACACACACACAATTTGTTTTTTTTTTTTTTTTTTTAAACAAAAATATTGTTTTACGGCTTGACCATTCACTGGGAGGGCGTCAGGTCCCCCCCTCATATTTTTCAAATGATACATGTCTACCCCAATTTTCTCGACCACTTGAAAAGGTCCGAGACATAAAAAAATTTGAATGCTTTCCCTTCGACTTGTTTTCTCTGTCCCATTTTAGGACTAGGTCTCCTACTTCAAAATTCTTCTATTTGGCCTTATGCTTATCAAACCACCTTTTAACTGTCTATTGATGAGCTATGAACTTTGATTTCTCTTTCTCCCTCTCTTCATCTAGCATGAGGAGGGTATCAATTCTTTGTTGTATAACTGATGAGGGTTGTCCTCTAGAATCTTGAGCAAGTTGAAGAGATGGAAGATATAGCTCGTTCGAGAGAATGGATTCTATCTGTATACCAGAAAGTATGGTGAATTTACTATAGCTTCCTTAGGTGTTACTCTATCAGCCCATAAGGCGTTATGGAGTGCACTGTGCCAATTCATTTGGTTTTCTGTGACTGTTTTCTTTAATATCCACTAGGTTCATTTGGTTGTCTGTGACTGTTTTCTTTAATATCCTCACTTGGTTCGTCAATAACCAAGTCTTTAAAATTATCTTTACAAGATGGGCTTTACGTAGTGATTTACAAGATGTTTTCTAACATATTATTACCTAAAAACCTCATCCAGAAACTGGTTGTCCATCAAATTCATGGCATGCACCCATTTCGCGCAGTCTCTTTCAGAATGTTTCTCTTGGTGATAGGTCTAGAAAGAGTCAGTGGGGGTCTAGTCAACAGGAGTCCTCTCCTGGGAGGAGGTTGAACTTCCTTTTTAACTAATGAGACATGGCTTTCTTTACATCCCTTCATTTGGAATTATATTGTTTTGGCTTGTTCAAAATTCTCAGCTAAGGTTGCTTTGGAAGCCGTCTTCACAAACATGGAAATAGAAGCTGGGAGAGCATTAGCATATACTTCGATTTGAAACTCCTGAGTGGGATTAGCTCCGGGTTGAAATTTATTTAGGATAGTAGTGAACCGTTGATTAAAATCTTTAACTTTCTCCTTTGAACTCATGGTGGAAGCGAACAACTCGACCATCAAAGCTTCTGTAGTGGTTTCTTCTGCAAATTTATCTAGAAAATCCTTTTGAAACTTCATCCAACTGGTTATGGATCCTACAGGTAAGTTAAAATACCATGTGGAGGCCGAATTCTCAAAAGTATAGGGGAAAATCATGCATACTATGTCTTCATGTTGAACATTGCCACATGACGCTTTCATCACTCAATCTTCTAAGAGTCATCAAATGGTTTCACTTGAGTGGATGACTCTTCTCATACTCCAACCATTGGATGAAGAGATCCTCACATGTGTTGGCATACAAGAATCTATGTTCGTCCATTGGGGATGAAAGGATCTCCTTTATCTCTATTGCCTAAGCCTGATACTTGAATATCCTAGCACTTAACTATTGTAACATGGTCCAAGCCTTGATCAAGTGTTCCATGAACTACTGCACTTGAACTGGTGCCATGTTCTCCACCTTTTCTATTTCTGCAACCCACGATGAGTCTTGTTCAACATGTAATTTGACTATGTCATGAAAGTCGACAAAGTCATTGGGTGTGCCGAATTCTGAGAGGCTGATGTCTCTCATCGCCTGGTTGATCTTGATCCATCTCTTTTTTCACTCGGCCCATTTCTCTTGGATTTCCTGATGAGGTTCTTGGGCCATTTTCACCTAGTATTCAGTCGACTTCTTTATATGATCGATGTTGCTATCCCTTAGTACCCGAATGGCGTGCTCTTCAGTGTCTCATCCATATTGAACGATGCTAATGTACTCCATCCTTTCCACTTCTTGATGTGATTTCTCATACCATATTTCCATATATTTTCATGTCGCTAGCTCCATGAGGGTGTCTTCTTGGAAATCGTCTATTCCTGCAGTGAAAAGGTGTCGCTCATTGGTGAATTTACTGTAGGCATCTTGGAATTTTCTTCTCAAGAACATTGTGGCCTGTGTGGAGTCCTAATAATATTTCTCCAAATGGCGTAGATGTTCCAACTCCTTCAGTGCAGCGGCCAAATCCTCTTCATCCCTTTTTGCTCTATCCAGGGTGGCATCTGTGATTGCCATCCCTGCGCCGATAAGCTTGGATGTCTTGGCATGCTCCGTGCTAATCAATTTTTCCTCTGTGGTGATGAGGATGGAGCGATCCAGAGTAAGCCTCCTCTTCTTGGTGGTTCTCTTCACGATGGATTTCCTCTTCTGGTCATAGGAGATGGATTGTATATCGGCAACCTCATCCATGGGTTCGGGGATTTGTTGATCTCCCTAGGTAAGCATGTTTCCCAGGCTCCCGATGGTGTATATCTGTTCAAGACTAGGTTCTTGAACTTCTTTCATGTGTTATGAAGGTTTGACCTCTGGTTGTTTCTCATCGAGAGGTAAAGTACCGACTGAAATTGAAGCATCAAGGGCAGGCTCGATACTTACTTGATAATCAGTTGTTGAGATGTCGATTTCCTGAGGTGGAACTTCTTCTTCTTGTTCTCTTGACCCTAGCTCATCCTTCGGGTTATCCACTTGGGTCCCTAGTACATCGAGTAGCTCAGTGTCTAAGACACTTTTGACCTCCTGATCATTCTATGGAAGGCCTTGAATTTGAGCATCGAGAGCTGGGGAAGATGCCTTCTTGGGTTCCTTTTCCTCTTCGATCTGCATCAGAGTCACCAAGGACACCTCTGAACTCTCCTCATCATCATAGATTGTTATTAATTCATGGAGGGGGCTTGGTGCACTTGCTCTCCCTGATGTCCTTGCTATATCTAGTTGAGCTGAAACATCCCCTAGTGATCTGACCTGTGGCGTTGTAACTTCAGGGTCATCTAACCCGACGATTTCTTCAATTTTTGTTAGCTCAGGGCCACTTAGACCTACCCAAATTTCAACTAGGTTTTCAACAGGGACCCTTGTCATTCCCACAAGGTCTAGTTCATTCCGCAATTGATCAATTACTCGTTGTGCTTGTTCCATTAGGATCAAACCCCTTGCCTATGCCTCCAGTGCCATAGTTAGTCCCCTATTCTGCACCTCTGTTACATCTGTCGCTCTGATTTCATCCCTGGCTCTGAGGGTCTATTGAGCCGACTTCTCTATAGTTTTCACCTGTTCATCCATGCTCATGGCCTTGAACCTTGTCATTTTCAGTTCGACCATCCTTTGCACCACCTTGTCCTAGTCCTAGGCGTTCTCTGTAAAGACTTCGTCTTCGAACTTGTCATGAGCATATGGCCAACAGGACGACACCTATGAAGCATGTTGTAGGACCAGGCCCATATGATCGTGCTTGCGGAATCATCCCATCAGGAATCTAAATTTGAGTATGCTCAACCCTTATTATTTGGCTTGAGAAGTATCCTTTACCAAGTAGAACCCTACATCGAAACCGTAGGGTATGAAGGCTAGTTTCTTATCCTTGAACAGGGTGGCATTGTAGCCCTACAAAATGGTTTGATAACATATTTCTCCCATGACGAGTCAGTCTGGGACATGAGTTGGTAGGAGATGTGGTGCTCCGGTGGCCCCGAACACCCCGATGTAGTTGTTGCGCTCGTCCAAAAACCAATGGCCTACCTTGGATATCATCTTCTTGGTTGTTTTCGATAGCCTTGGGAATTTCTTCTTAAAAAGAATAAAATAAATTTGGGTGATGAATTCATCGCAGATGAGGAAGTAGGAATTCTTATACCTCTTTTCCCATAGCACATTGAAGTAGACATGGACCAGGAGCTCTGCAACATGCCAACTTAGATTCATTTCGGCGAAGATGTTTCTGGCGCACATGACATCGAGCAAGTATGAAGCCATGTAAAACGTTGGTGCTTCTACTTCCTTCAGCGCCTGGGCCTACTTCACACAGATGCTCAGTTGCTTAGAGATTATTTCTCCCCAGTTGAAGCCGCACCCAGTGATCACAATTGTGTATACCAAAGGCATCCATGCCTCTAAAAACCTGGAACAATCCTTCTCTTTGTATAGTCGATAGATGAGAGCCATCAAATTGACGTATGGCTCCCTTAATTTAGCTATCCCATACCAGCCAGTGCTCTAGTTGGTAAACTTCTTGTCCTCCCTCCACCATGAGGCCATCACCTGGCTACTATCGTGGTGTTCATAGAACTTTATGATGAAGTTTGTGTTTAGTCACTCCTCTGGGTCTCTGAGTTTGTAATACTTATAAACTTCTACCAGGAGGAAAAATAAGACACACCCACCATTTTCATCACTAATTAAACACTTTTGTGTGTCTGTGTGGTCGATGAGCCATTTCAGGACCTTTATGTGGGGGAAAATGGGGGTCATGCTCACCACCATGTGCAGATACGACCGTCTGATGTTCGGGAACACCTGGTAGTCGAGTGCCCTTACATATGGATCACTGTGTGGGACATATTCTGGGTATTCCTCTCGATTGATCCTGTTAAAGAGATCTCCTCACTGTGGGAGTGCCATATTGGACCCGATGCTTGCCTCAGTATTGCCAAAGGCCAGAGGCTGGATGAAAACCTTACTCGTTGTTGTCTTAATGATAGTTTTCGGTCTCGAGACGTATTCCAAGTTCTTTGCGATCCCTGGAGAAGAGCCTTCGCCTACCTCTTGCTCTTTCATCTTCGGTGCTCTCAACAATTGTCTAGTGGTTGGATTTCTTGGCGACATTGTTCCTGCAAATTAAAAAAAAAAATTCAGAGACTGTGTAAGAACAAAAACCGGATAAAACATATAAATTATAGCCATGTAAAATTTACAGACTAGGATACATACCTCTAAAGTTTGTTAAAACCTGGTTATTTTGATAATCACGGAGTCGATACAACCTTTGAGTTGCTCATCTTGCTCCTTCAGACGCTCTGAAATTCTCTTGCACACATAATGATTTCGTTCACAATGACTCAAGATATTTTAAATAGGAAAGATCTTAGCATGTCGCATCAGCCATTCAATTCAGGTTATGAGTGAATTTTCAATAAATCTGTCATCGAATATCTATAACTTAAATTCATCATGGGTTGACAGAGGAGGCACGGGTGGTGATGTGGTCTATCGGTAATTTTAAACGGTTTTTTTTATTGGCGCATGAGGTAGCAACTAATGTAGGATCGGATATTAATTAGCTCCTTAAATGCTCAAAATCCGATCATATCTAATGCTAAAAAACGTCTCTTCGTGTCACTCTTTCATTGGGTGGATCGGGGATCGGGGTTGTGCCACAAATGTTTTCATTGGTAACCTCCTGCAAAAATATTTGACGCCGATTGGTCTTACCGCACAATGCTGATGTGGAAAAGCTGACTTAGAGGTGTGACTCAGACCTAGGGAACCAAGAATGACTCGGGATAGAACTAGATTGTACGACCCTCTTACCTGGTAAAGACACGTGGCATTGAAGATCGGTGACTTAATTCACTTGTATTAGTCGGAGTCGGGAATTTCCTTAGGTTATTCTTTCTAAACAAACTTTATCTTGCCAATGATGAAAAAGTGTCCAGTATTGGCGATCGACGAAAAACTTATCAAAGTGTTTTCGGATCACATCCCTTGAAAAAGTCTCGATGTTGAAAATGCATCGGGGACCGACGATCGGGAATAAATTTTAACATAGTCAAAATGTTCGTTGTGATCCTTCTGGGTTTTCCCCGATCCCGATAAAGAGCATCGGGCATCGGCTATCGACGATATCTAATGTAAAAACTTAACGCAAACCACAACTTCCTTTTGTTGATGCCGATGGAGATCAACACTCGGGGACTGAGGTTTTTTCGAGTGGTTCCTTTTTCTTCTTTGAATTCCTTCCAATGTCAAACCTGAGCGCGTTGGGTGAGGTGTTTGGTTGTTGATTCCTTATTCAGGTGTTAAGATATTTTTAGTCATGGGGTTTCATATGTTCAAGCAAACTTGGATAGGTGATGAGAGTGATGAAAATAAGAAAAGTTAAACATTTCCAAAAATGAAATCGAATCAGACAATGCAAAAGATCAAGTGGTACCCAAAAAGTAAAAAACTTGACAAAGTATTTTTAGGGTTTGTTGAGTGCTCAACAGTAACATGAATCCATCATGGTGGTGGTCGATAAGTTGACAAAGTCTGGCCATTTTATTCCAATTAAATCAACCCATAAGGAAACAAACATAAAAAAGATCTACATGAAAGAAGTTGCTAGTTTGCATGGAATAGTTAAGGACATTTTTCTATAGAGACTCTCAATTTACTTTAAACCTTTGGAAGAGTTTATTCAAAAAAATTGGAAGAAATATGAATTTTAGTACAACATATCATCTGCAGATTGATGAGAAAATAGAAATAGTTAACCATGTAATTGAAGACATGGTGTGGATGTTAGCGATGGATAGGTCATTCAAGTGGGAGGATTATTTGTATCTAGTGGAGTTTGCATACAACAATGGAATTCATGTCTCTTTGAAGATGAGTCATTTTGAAGCCTTGTATGGTAGAAAATAAAACACCCTAATAAGTTGGGATAACCCAACTGATAGAGTTACACTTGGGCCAGATTTTCTCAAGGAAATGGAAGAGCAAATTTCCAAAATCAAGCAGAATCTAAAAGTGGCATATGATATATGTGTAGTAAAGTTATGCAGATAAGGGTAGAGTGAAAAGAGAATTTAAATTTTGGTAGCATTCCTTTCTAATATTTATACCAAATAAAAGCTCACTAAATCTTGCATTCTATGCCAAAGCCTGCTACAGCATACCTTTTAAAATCCTAGATAGAATAGGACCAATTTCACAGAGGATTTCATTTTCTACTAACATAAAATCTCAAAATGAATTGAATGTGTCTTTGTTAAAGAAGTATGTGCATGGTCCTAACTGTGCTATTGATTGGGATTTAATCTAGGTGGAATTAGAGGGAGAGTTCTAGATAGAACTAGTCTACATCCTAGATAGGAACCTCAAGCAAATTTACTAACTTCAAGAAAATGGTCAATGTAAATGTTTTCTTAAATGATATAAACTTATGTAATCAAACAACGTTTGAAGTTCACAAGAAACACAACCCCATTTAAATTTCTATTTTTTCCATTTTTTCAAGACAATATTGAATAAATGATGACAACTAGTATAATACCTCAGATGATTCTATAAGCTAGATAATAGTGGACATTTTAACCTATAGTTAAGGCATAATATAATAACTATGTTTGTTGTATACATCTAAATATCAATAGAATCACCTTTGTATAGGATGAGAAGGCATTGTACAATGAATGGAAGGTTGTGGAAGGAATGAAGCTACATAGGGGTTATATATCTCTATACATTATTACAAATGGAAAAACCCAATTGAAGGTTGCGGAAGAAATGAAGCTACATAGGAGTTATATATCTTTATACATTATTACAAATGGAAAGACCCAAAAATGTGTGAGTATAAGCTCAAAATTAAGTTATAATGATCCTCTATTTCCCTCCAGTGATCATATTAAATACCGAGTAATATATGTGGGCAACGCTTTGCATGGGACATATATCTGTGGTTTCATTTTTTTTACATCTCTTGGAGTTTTTACACGAAGTAGTCGTGGATCATTTTCTCTAATAAGTGGCCTCATTGTTAGAGTTACATGTCACATGGATGGAACTCGCATAGGTCCTTAATCCTCTTATTTTCATGCATTAAAAGAAAAGTTCAAATTCAAATTAAGAATCAATATTTGTCTTTGTACCATGTTAAATGTGCCAATAGACGTGCTTAATTTGAACACCAACTTATTATTTTGTGAATCCTTTATCAATGCTCGACTTGGAAGGATATTCACTTGGTCTTTTTAATGCAAATATATATTTGATTGTTTCTAAGGATGTAGAGAGTTTTGCACTTGCAACTTTATTTCTATATAGAATTTGTGCAAGAGTCAAAGGTATATATATATATATATACTTTGCTGCAATTTTTTACAAGATTTTGTCGTATGATTAGATTAAAGTCTTTAGCAATATTCATTGTGAAGCTTAGATTATAGATTTTATTTTTTTGCTAAATCATATAATGTTTTTTTAAATGACATTCATTTCTAAATGACATTCATTTTTTTCTGCCAAATAGGTGTGTGCAATCAAAGCTCTATCCTTTCGAGAAAACATGAAAGCTAACTTTTTTTTTTTCCAAATGAAAATTAGCTTAAAATTCTATTCAGATATAACTTTTTTTACATAATATCATTCAAATCCAAAAGCCCAGTCAAGAAAAGACTGATGATAAGCTTGGATCGAAGGACAGTCATAATAGTTTTGATTACATTCAGTTTTTTCACTGATATATCATCATCAAAATACCACAAAACAAGATCACAACCATTAGCAGGGAATTGGCTAATCCTTCTAGAACTCTAGAACAAAAAATAAAAACTATCTCTCTAAAAAAAGATAGTATCATCAGAACATGGACAAATGTTCCATGGGGCCTGCTCCTCTAGGCTCCCAAAGATAAAAATATATCTTGCTTTCAAGTTCATGAAGATCTACATTAGATAGTTGGTCTGCCTCTTTGTTAAAATCTCTGTATATGTGGTGAAAACTGATATCCTGAAAATTCTTTATGAGATTTTAGTTCTAACTTTCCATCCTTCTATAGTACATGCCTTCAATTGACCTTTTCCATTTAGCCAATCTATAATCACTCTGGAATCGCCAAATGCTTGGATATTTGGGAGAGATAGATGAGTAGCTAAAGTAAAGGTCGCCCAAATACCCAAGAGCTCCACCTTTGTATTGGTTCCCTCACCTCCATTAATATCCCATCTATAAACAACATAATCAAATGTTTTTATAACTCCCCCTGCCCCACAACATTTCTTATTACTCTGAGTTGCTCCATCAAAAAAAGCTAATGAAAATCCATCGGAGTGCAAGACCCTACAATCTCTTATAGGAATGAGAAATTGAGTCGAAGGTTGATGCTTATAAAGTCCCAACACTTTAATGACCACAGAGTGAATAGAGGGGGCCAAGTTGTCGAAAATAGCTATGTTCCTTTCGTTCCATATAAACTAATAGATAATAGTTGCAAGAGAAGGAGACAGATTTATCTTTAATCCAATTATTAAAGCAATTGGAAAAAGTCTTACCTTCCCAGTTCCTCTTAAAATTTTGAATGTACTTGAATTTGTCCTAGATCTTTTTAGTGAACAAACAATCAATAAAAAGATGATTGATATCCTCTGTATTGTTTTTGCACAAAACATACAGGTTAGGGCCTTCCCATCCTTTTTTTTGTAAGATATCCCATGTTAATATTTTCTGTTCCAAAGCCAGCCAAATGAAGAGTTTGATCTTTAATCGTATACCCCATTTCCAGATTTTTTGTCTCCAATCCATAGATTGAAAATTAAAAGTTGAATAAAGAGCCAAATACGCATTTTTAACTGATAACATGCCTGAAGAGTTACCTCCTATCCACAGTAATTGATCTAGAGTGTCCCTTATAAATACTCTAGCGCCTATGAGAGATTTACGAAAAAGATCCCAACTAAATTACAACTCAAACCCAGATCTTTGCTTTTGAACCAATTCCCATAATAATCAGCAGAAATATGAGTTGTTTTTGCTTGCGCTAAGACATAAATCTTACCTTTTCGGAGATGATCGATAAGTTCTGGAGAAAGAAGGGATCTATCCCTCAATCCCAGGATATGGTCTCTACCTATAGAAATAAGGTGACCTGAACACGGGATCCAACTAAGCCAATGTGTAATAAGATGAGTAGATTTTAATAGATTATTCCAGATCCTTGAGGTCGAGTTCTGTTTGAAATAATCTGATCTAAGACAATTCACAATGGTTGTATGTTGAAGATATTTATCCTTAACAATTCTATGTCAGATGCCATCCTGAGTAAGAACTCGCCAGAGAGTGTTTTCATTCAGTGTTAAGTTGAAGTAGAATAAGTTGTGAAACCCCCATCCGCCACAGGAATTAGGAAGGGATAAAACATCCCATCTGCATAGGTGATAGTGTTTGGATTCATTATTCCCCTTCCACGGGAAATTAAACATTAATTTACGGATCTGATTAATAATAGAACATGGAATAAGCTCCAATGAAATCCAATAAATTGGTTGACTTTCCAGGACAGTTTTGAGAAGAATATAATGCCCCCCCAAGGATAACCACTTATTGCACTAGTGACCAATCTTTTTACCCATTTTGACTAATAACCAACTCCATTCCGACGCTCGGTGAGCACCAATCATTAAAAAGTAACCCAAGTACTTAAAACCCAAGTTCAAAGCTGAAAAAGTTTAAGGAAAAAAGGATTTGTATGGGGTAAGATTCGAGTCTGATAGTCCTTCAAAGTGCAGAGTAGTTTTTGAAACATTAACTTGAAGACCAGATGCTTTGCAAAATAATACAATGAGTTTTTCTATCCCTCTCCACTCTTGTAGATCAGCCTTTGTCAATATTAAAATATCATCCATGAAGAACAAATGTAGTATATTTATCAATCTTGAAACTTTGATACCAGTAAGATTTTTCTCCTCTTTGTTCTTTTTTAATAGGAGATCGAGTCCTTCCATTACCATTATGAATAATAAAGGGGAAAGTGGACAACCCTGGTGCAATCCACGACCACTCTGAAAGAAATCTTTAGTCTCACCATTGATTAACATTGCATAAGTAGGAGATGTTACACAACTCATAATCCACTTAGTCAATTGAATGCCAAAACCAACTTGAATTAAAATCATTCGAAGAATATCCCAGTCTATGCAATCATATGCTTTCTTCAAATCCAGTTTAAGAACTACGGATTTTGATTTCTTTTTAGTAATGTTATGGAGACATTCGTGCATTGTGTCGATAACATCCTGTATCCTTCTGTCTTTTAAAAAGTCGAGTTTTTCCTTAGAGAGATTGCTAGACATAATAGGATTTATCCTATTTGCGATGACTTTGGATATCAAATTGTAACATAGATTGCATAAGGAAATGGGTCTATAATCCCCAAAACTTGAAGGTTTATTTTATTTAGGAATTAACGCCAGGAAAGTGGAATTTAAACTTCCTGTTATAGAACCTAGCTTTCTAGATTCCTCAATCATCTGCACTAGATCTTCACCGACCAAATCAATAAAGGTTGAAAAGAATTCCACAGTCCAGCCATCAGGGCCATGGCTCTTATCTCTTTTGAACAAGGTGAGGACTTCTTTAATCTCATCAATAGTAACCGGTGCAAATAAAGTATTTGCTTCCTCATCAAATACCATCTTGGTGAAAAGACCAGTTACTTGAACTTGTTCATTTGTAAAGGAATTAGATCGCGCCTTGTAGAAATTTCTGAAATATTGAGCAGTCGCTTCCTTAATTACATTATGATCAGAGTAACTATTGACTTCTTCATCATTGATTTCCCAGATATGTTTGTGTATACGTCTGTGATTAGAAAAATGATGAAAATATTTTGTATTACGATCACCATTATTGATCCATATTGCTCTGCTCCGCTGTCACCACTTTTCTTCATTTATTTTAAGCAGCTTGTTCCTTTCCATCTCTAATTTTCAAAGAAGGATTTCTTGATCCACTTGAGAGTAATCATCCAAAAAAAATCAAAAAGTATCTTTAATTTGTTATTCTAATGATACCATACATTTCTGAATATTTCCTTCTCGTTGTTTTGCCCAATCTTTTGTCTTTCTTTTTAAATATTTTAACTTCCATACCAGTCTGAGCTGGAAACCTGATTCAGCATTGAATTTTGGATCCCTCCAAACCTAGTATACTAAAAACTTATAATCTTCCTCAAGCAACCAGAGCAGATTGAGTTTAAAAGGAAAGGATCTATACACCAGAGAAGTTTCCAACTGTAATATAATTGGAGCATGATCTGATATGAAGGGATACTCCACCCAGGAGCGATAAATACTTCTAACATATAAAAAACCTTCATAGGTAATGATTCTATCCAATCTTTTAGCAATAGCTTGAGCTCGTGACGCCCATTTAGCCAAGTTGGTACCACCTTGTCTGGACGTAAATCCACAATATATTTTGAGAGCAACAATAACTTGTAGTAATATTCCAATGAACCAAAAGAATTAGAACCTCCCCATACTTCATTTGATGACAGTGTAATATTAATATCACCAACAAGGATCAAATTGTCAAGAGACAAAATACCATTGTTGGCCAATTTATCCTAGAAAAAATCTGTGTCTGTGCATGGACCGTAAACATTAAGAAAAGAGAGTTTCTTCTATGTTGAAATGACTTTTCCAGACAACAACATACCACCACAAGTAAGAAGTGGTCTTAAATAAAAAATAATTGGATCCTGGGTGACTAACAAACCACCCTAGGAACCAAGATAATTTACAGCACAAGAAACCCAAGAAGGGCAAAAGATATTCACAAAATCCCTCACTTCATGTTCATGAACAAGGATCTCTTGTAAAAATATGATCTTCAGACGAACTCTATCCAGTAAAAGGAGAAACGAGGCAACCTTAAGCGTGCCCCCTACCCATATGATATTCAAAGAAAGAAGAATCATTATTTTTCCCTTGCTAGGGCCTTCATTGCTCTAAGTTCCCCACTATGATTAGCGGATAAATCAGTATCATAGAACAAACTGACCCCTCTTGCCAGTTTTTTTCGAGAGCTCCGGGTTTTTATAGGAGAATTTCTATACCTAAACCCCTTGACTAAGAAAATTCCTTCCCTGAACCTTCAATGCGAGAAACAGTAGTATCTGGTTTATCCCCACTAGTAGAGTCTTCATATACAACTTTTCCCAAATAAACATGTAAAGGGATAGTTGACTTCTAGTCATGTATAAAAGGAAGAAGAGAGTCAAGCACATGAGACAGGGAAGAATCATTATCTTCTGATTCCCTATAACCCGGTATAACAAAATTTGTATCTGGAAAGGACATTGATGGAGAGGAAACAAAATTTAATAGACTATGCTTTGTAACAACTGGAAGTGAGACTTGGTGGGACTCCGTAGCATGGGTTTGGTTAAAATACATATTTACAATGGGTGCAACCAAAATGACTAAAGTTGGTTTATCCCTGACACAAGGTTCTTGGCTAAAACCCTAATTAAATAAAGAAGCCTCAACGACTTTGTCAACCACCCGAGGGGATAGTTTAGTGGAAGTGTTATCCACATTTTTGGTTATCAAGATGATATTACGATCATGTCATGATGATGGAAGATTAAACTCTTCATTAAGGACTTTTTCCTGAAGAAGGTTACACTTGTCATTTTCTCAAAAATCATATTTTGAAGATAGTTCGCAGGCTACATATATACTCTCCTGCGGGAATCCTTAATTTCCGCATGCTGCATTCAGCTTGATTGCGGACTTTCTGCACTGTGTTAATGGTTAGGGTGCAGACATGTTTCTAAAGGGAGAAAATGAATAAGTTCTCGATCCTTCTAGAAGGAATCTTCTAGAAGGGTGAGTTGGAGTTCGAATGGTTGGCAAAATACTGACTTTCCAGATATC
>ML789051.1:352106-370748 GCA_009831015.1 Picea engelmannii | reverse complement strand
GTTGTTGTGATTGGAACGACACAAGAGCATTGGAGCAGAGCAAGGAACAACAGAGATTAAAGGAGAGCGTTCATAAGGTATGTCCACTATCCATTTCTCTTAGTTCATTCAATATTTAGATCTAGGGAAAGAGTAGTATTCTGCTACGGTTTGTTCCAGATCCAGGTGGATCTGGGGAGATTGGTCTGTGTCCGCACTCACGAATTTATCCATAAACAGGAAGTCGAGTGCTTTGACCATCATAAAGAATCCACAGCCTCACGTTGCCAAGAAGTTAAAGACTCAAAAAGAGAGGGATAGTAGGTTTTGATCTTACCTGAAAGAGTATCCAAGGGTTCGACCTGGTTGTCGCATTCCACAAGAAAATGTATATCAATAGAGCCGAAATGTTCCACAGCAGGGGTCATGTCTGGCACGTCCCAATTGCTAAGTTCTTCATAAACTTCCTCAGTTATCTCCCGACCCTTACATTCTCTGCGAAGGTGGCCCGTATTTTGGCAAAGACTACAATGGAATGGGATTCCCAAATAATCTAGGCGTTTTTGTATCCGTTGACCGCGCCATTCAATATCAATACTTTTCGGCAAACCACCATGAACGTTCATCTCCACTAATAGTTTTCCAACCTTCCTTGATGGGGATCTAAGAGACTGGTAATCAACCACAATAAAGGTACCCAACACATCATCGATAACTTTTAGAGCTCCCTCATTCCACAAGTGAATGGGTAACCCTAGAAAGAGTATCCAAAGATGCCTCTGTGGGAAACATTTTGTTGCAAGATCAAATGCAACTCTCCATCTCTTGAGCATGAGACTGCTACCTCTGAACATCCAGTGAGAATCCAATAGGAAGTTAGAGTCTTCGGGAGAACAACAGATAAACCCCAACCAACCTTTCACAAGGTATAAAATCTCTGACGTATAGCCTAAGGAAGGGCTCCAAGACTTTTCCATCCAAGTCTGTAGTGGCTCCTGTGCTAAATAATGGTAGGAAACTCGACCAACTAGGCCACAGAGCACCTATGGAAAGTTTATACTAAACCGATGTTAGAGCCCAATAATAACTTCTTGGATACTTTGTTGGGCTTCCAAAGCTTGCGCTTAAATCCTGTAGGGGACAAATGAACTCTGACCTTGCGCTGAACTCTCAACTGAAAATCATCACTCTTATGGAAAACACCAGATCCAACTATATTGGATAGTGACAAGACAAAGCTAGAGCGATTATGTGCACACTACGTAAAACTGGGTAATAAATCTGAGTTGTTAGATAGAGTTACAGGTAACGAAGAACATGTATTACCCTGAGAAGGTGGTGAAGAAGAATATTGAAGTGTGCCTTTTGAAAGCTTAGTAAAGTTAAGAACTATAGACTGTCTCCCTTCCTTATCCACCGAGCCCATTATTGCACTAATGAACAGTTAAGAAGTAACATTCAACCCCCCCAAGAAAATAGGACACCTAGACAACACTAAGCAAATAAACCAACGAACCAGTTTCCAATAATGGTAACGTGGAGCAACGTTGCAGTTGCTTCGGGCCAAGTACTACAAAATAATAAAACCTAGAGATACAGTAATAAAGATCCATTAAACTACTCTGAGACAAATAATAGAGGGTCCCATCCGAGGATCTATAGAAGTGAAATGGTCAGATACTTCCAAATAACCCGAGTTATGATGAAAAGACGCTTCATAAAAAATTCTCTAAAGATTCTGACTAAAAACATCAAATACGGGTAGAGATCACTGGAAATAGCAACTCCGTCAAACGATAATAGTTCTTCCAATGTAGTTCAAGTTCCCTTGGGCCTTCCTGCTGGTTCATCTTCATTCGGAGTGAGTTCCCGCCATTTTTCCATTCAAAATCCTTCTCCTTCCTTCGGCTCTGATTAGGTTTTCACATCTTTGTTATGGCCTTATTGTACTTATTGTACTTAATGGAATTAAAGTTAGTTGTGTATACATCTTTCTTAGATTTTTCTTAGATGTTTGTTTTCTTTCCATAGTAATTATTTTGAGTCATATTTACATAATTTTTGCATCATATTTGTGTCATATTTATATCGTGTTTTCATCATATTTAATTAGTATTGATTATGAGATATCATTTTTGGGATTATCTATGTAGTAAGTCATTAATCTATGACCCATATTGGTATGAGTATTAGTCACAACTGACCAATTTCCCATGTTTTTGAATTGTCCATTTAGCACTCATTGCACTAGGTGATGCTTATAAAGGTGAATAACTTGATCATTTTGTGACTAATACTCATGGTTATGGATCATAGATTAATGACTTACTCTATAAAGATAATCCCAAAATTGATATCTCAAATTTTGGATTGTGAAATCCCCTTAATGCTTAAATAAAAGAGTGAAGGGAGCTCTAACTTAATAGTTCATAAGGCACAATAATTGTTGAGATTTTGAAAATGGGGTAGCAAGATAAGTGAGTTTAATTTTGGGGAAAAAATCATAGTTAAGTCATTGTGAAGCTTAGATAATAGATTTATTTCTTTTGCTAAATTATATAATGCTTCTTAAATGACATTCATTTATTTATGCTAAATAGGTGTGTGCAATCAAAGCTCTATACTTTTGAGAAAACATGAAAGCTAACTTGCAGGGTCTTATTGTACTTAATGGAATTAAAGTTAGTTATGTATACATCTTTCTTAGATGTTTGTTTTCTTTCCATAGTAACTATTTTGAGTCATATTTACATAATTTTTGCTTCATATTTATGTCATATTTACCTCATGTTTGCATCATACTTAATTATTATTGATTATGAGATATCATTTTTGGGATTATCTATGTAGTAAGTCATTAATCTGTGACCCATATTGGTATGAGTATTAGTCACAACTGACCAATTTCTCATGTTTTTGAATTGTCCATTTAGCACTCATTACATTGGTTGATGCTTATAAAGGTGAAGAATTTGGTCAGTTTGCGACTAATACTCCTGGTTATGGATCATAGATTAATAACTTACTCTATAAATATAATCCCAAAATTGATATCTCGAATGTTGGACTGTGAAAGCCCCTTAATGCTTAAATAAAAGAGTGAAGGGATCTCTAACTTAATAGTTCATAAGGCACAATAGTTGCTAAGATTTTGCAAATGGGGTAGCAAGATAAGTGAGTTTAATTGTGGGGAAAAAGTCATAGTTAAGTGCACTTGAGCTAGAAGAGTCTTGGGATTGGTGATCTCCCAAGAAGTATTTGTTACTGGGTGCAAGCCTCGAAGGTGATTATTGATGCTATGTGATTCATTTCACTAGTTTCAATCCAACTTCTTCACTTGATGTAATGAGTGCTAAGTGGAATAATCAAAAACATGAGAAATTGGTCAATTGCAACTAATGCTCATGGATATTGGTCATATATTAATGACGTACTCTAAGAATATAATCCCAAAAATGATATCTCATTTGTTGGATTGTGGAAGCCCCTCAATATTATTGACTATTTAATAATTAATTATTATTAATTATTCAATAGTTATTATTAATAATTATTCAATAATTATTATTATTTTGAAATTAGTATTTTTCATAATATGTAAATATTGATGATATTGATGATTAGTATAAGTCTATTTTACTACATAATAATCATGAGAACAAAAATAATGTATATATAAATGCAATACCCCACTAACATTCAGTCAATTTCACACCATAAGAGAAATAAATTGTGTATCCATAAATGCAAATATGAAATTTTATCACACTAATTTTCAATCAATTTCACACCATGGAAGAAAAAAACCATGTATATATAAACACAATGATGAAATTTTAAATTAAATCATAAAGTAATCGTGTAATTTTTTTTTCCTATAAACAAGTTGTACACTACCACCTCTAAGGAAATGTCAACTTTGTATACAACATCACATGAAAATATATGTACACATATTAGGAAATGAAATGAATTTGACATCATAAGTTGATTAAATTGTTGTCATTTCCCTCCTCATCGTTTGTACCCTCCTCGTCCTTACTCTATACAAACATAATAAAAGAAAATAAGTTCAATTAAACAATTGTCAATACCCTATGATCCCTCAAGTCACCCTCATCATCATCAGTATGGAAGAATATAATATGTTTCAATCAATAAATGATTAATTCCAACTATATATAAATTTAAAAAATAAACAATTAAATAACAATTAATTACCTTAGGCATGGGATGCAAATATTCCACCATTCTTTTGTAACCATTCCTCAGGGCGTACTTTAATTTTTCATCAGTGGGCTCACATTACCGTGAAAAAAAAATGTTTTCATGGTAGTGTATTTCTAGTTGTAGCAAATGAGAGACTTTATTGGCAATTTGAGAGATTTCCCTCCATAACGATTTGATCTTTGTGAATAAAATAAAATATCTGATAGGTGATAACTATTCCCCTTTTTTTTGTCATAGGTGTTTGCAACTACTTTTTTTCTCCTATTTACTTTTCCCTATCTTTTCTCCTACAATCATCATCATTCTCTCTAGATTAAGATCCACATGAACTCGTATCTATAACAAGGTAACTATATAATTAGAGACTTAGTGAAAATTATTTAGAACATAAATAAAATAACCAAATAGATTATAGACAATCAATGCAATTCATAATACACACATAGAGTGTTGACAAATAGAGCAATTTGTAATACACACACACACACACAGTCAAGATAGAATTGTGTCCACCATTATTTCATTCAACACTTAACTTTTCCATATGAAAAAATATAGCCTCGGTATTGTGAAAGCCTCAAGGAAGTGAAGGGAGAGAGGGGTAGAAGGAAAAATGGGGAGAGAAGAGATGAGAAGAAAGAAGAGAGGGAAGAGAAGATGAAAGAGAAGGAGAAAGAGGAAGAAGAAGGTGAAGAAAAAAAGGGGGGTGAAGAGGAAGAAGAGGAGGAGGAATAAGGAGGGGAAGAGGAACATGAAGAGGGCGAGATCAAATAATAAGAAGAGGAGGGAAGAGGGGTTGGAAAATGAGAGGAGGATGATAAGAAGGGGAAGAGAGAAAAATGAAGTAGGAGGAGACAAAGTGTAAGGAGGATTTTAGGAAAAAATGAGAGAGTATTTGGTGAAAATAGGAAGAGGAATAATGAAGGGAATAAGAATGGAAGAGGAAGAGATGGAGAAGAAGATGAGGAGAAAAATATGAGGATGGGATAATGTAGAGGAAAAGGGGGAGAATTAGAGGAGGAGGAGGAATAAGGCATTGAAAAACAAGAGGGGGAGAAGGAGTATCAGGAAAAGGAAGAATAATAAAGGATGATCCAAGTGGCAATTTGATATTGCCATAATCTCAAAATTGCTCATAAACCTTTGTTGACGCTTGAATCTGTTAGGAACAAAACGACAACCTCATGAGGATTTGAATTCCCCTAGGTTTTTATAGAGGTGGTACTCCTCTTTTGGTTTTCTTGAGATTTTTAAATATTCAAAATGTTGGACTTGACATAAGTCCGTCTTAGTAATTCAAAGAAAAAAAAATATTACAATAAAATAAATGGGAAAATGATTTTGTTTTATTTTAAAGGAAAATTCCTACAAAAGGACCAGGTCCTGAACACATTCACACATTTGAAGCAAATAAGCAAAATTTCCTCACATCCATCATAGTTTAAGATAGAGATTTATGATCACATAAAAATAAAAACAATATGATCCACATGCACAATATAACTTTAACAGAGTAGATACATGGGAAGCTCAAATAAAGATAATGATATATCAACATCAAATACTTTATATTATGAAAACAGGGTTAGAAACCACAGTCGAGATTGTTCTTGAAGTAGTTCTCATGAAATTTCCAAAAATATATAGTTTATTACATATTCTTGAAATTATAAATGTGTTTGTCTTAAATACTGGGATTGGGGCATTTGTGAACCATTAAACAAATAAATACAAGAAATAAGATATTAGAAAGAGGATGGTGGGCAGTGGAAATATCAACAAGACCTGGTAAGAAGAACCAAGGAGTTATTAGTCTTAGGTTAAACCTTTCTAGTGAAAGAGGTGGAATAACTGGATGAAAGACTTGATAAAGAAAGAAGAATGTGATCAGTGTAAACTTACTATGATGGTCGCTCGTCTGTTCATTTTCTTGCTGATGTCATTTTATTGTTTTCATCAATGGTTACAGGAACCGTCTCAACTGCTTCTTCCCCTTCATGTGTCATTTTATCAATAGCCTTCTTGAACCACTCTTCGATGTAATTTTTCATAGGTGCCACGTTGATTTCATGTCGGATTTTAATATTGAACAACTCACCCTCCAAGTCACGAAGATCAATGGAAATTCCATGTAATATTTCTTCAATATCTTGGTTTTTTACGGAATAATCTACTAGCCAATTATCTATGGCGTTCTCATCATATAAAATTATTCCATAGAATTTTTGAATTGATAACCCTTTAAAAATCTCAACCTACTCATCAAACTGTTGTTTTGTTAGGAACAACGAGTTGAGGATCAACTTGGGATCTTGGACCTCGTTAGTGCTTCCGGATAGGTCCACCTCCATGAGCCTTTTGAATGATATTCTCCCCTTGTTATGGCTTGGATGCACGCCTGAACGATGTTGTTCAGGTTCTTTATTTTATCTTTCCAACAAGCATTCATATAATTGATATGACTTGGAGAGGGAAGGTCCTCCTCTCTTCTCTTAAGCTCTGACATGTTAGTAACTTTAATACCAAAGGGTACCACTGCATCAAGGTAGAAACCTTATTCATTTTTTATATTGGCCTATAGATATTCAAGGAATGAATGCACCCTCGATCCAAAATAAATCATGCTCTTTGAAATTTCCCAAGATTCTGTAATCAGTGCCATTATTTTCTTGATATTATTCTCCACGTAACTCATGGCTGATGTGAGTAAGATTGAGGATCATTTTATTCTGGTTGTGGGCATGGCAGGTCCAAAACTTTCCAAAGGGATGGCAATGAGTGGAAGGGGCATCAAATTCTCTTCAAGTTCCTTAATCATTTCCTTAAACTTTGTATTTTTTGCTGCGAGACTGTCAATGGAATCATCCAATGCATCATCGGTGGCTCTATGGATTTTGGATACGTGGGAAGGCCGCATATTATTTAGGTTAACCTCTGAACGAGATTTCCCCTTTTTGTTCTTCACATCACTCTTCTCAATAATTAATTTTTTAGACTCGTTGTCAGAGACAACACTCTGAAATACAAATGATTCTTCTTCATCAAATATCTTATTCTCAATAATTTCCAATGACTTTTTCTGGTGAGCCACGCCTCCTGGTTGGTCAACATTAGGGAACATCTTCTCAATGTCAACTTCAAGCTCCATATCCTATAGGGAGAAGATATTGATGTCACTTACGATGCGATGCTCTTCTTCCTCTTGTACAATATTCTTCCTCTTCTTCCTCAGAGGAAGTTTATGGGAGATTTCAATTTTTCCTAGAGGGGGATTCTTGTCTCCTCCTCCGCCTGAACTACTGTTGGTTACCTTATTAGATGGGTGGGCCACTAGAGAAATGCTATGAGTTGTTAAATTCTAGGGAGTAACAGTTGGGAACTGGGAAATCTTCTCGCTGGGACCTTTTCCTCTCTATTTATACAATTCATTGGTATTGAGTATCGTCTCTAAGACACCAGTAGTGTGGGTAGGATTACCAAGGTTATTATCTTCTTCTTCTCCTAGAATGGTGTGGATAAAGGAACTTCTAAAACCCATTGTTAACATATGTTCCACAAAGATTCCATTAGGATCAAACCCTCTAATATTTTCAGCGTACTTGAGATTCAAGTAGTGGAAGTGGCTAGCGAATTCGTCAATTTTGTTCATATTTCTGAATACAAAATCCCCAACTTTCCAAGGCAATGGTACAAATTTCTTTTTTGTTTTTCATGAAAAAAGTGCAGCCAAAAGTTATTATTCCTTGCAATTTCTGTGACAAACATTTTGTCAGATACATGGCATGGAAGAAAGGACGGATTTTCCTTAGAACCAAAAATCCTAATGACATTGTAATTCTCCATTTGTTCCAAAGTCCCCTTTCTATCCAAGAATTTACTAGCTTGAGCAGATATTCTTGGGGTATCTCATCCAAATAATAACCCTTTAAAAACCGAGACGAAGTCGTTGAAACCTTCATAAAAATGCAGGGAAGATTTGTGCCTCCATAAAACTTGGTACCAAAAGGTCACAAGGTTGAATTCACAATTAACCTTTTTGAATATAGATAATTTAGGAAACTGACAGCAATGTGCTATCGCAAAAACCAAATAAGAAGAGATTTCAATGGAATCAACTTCCCCCAATCGAAAATGGCCTTCTCCTTGACGGTAAAATATAAGATGTAAAGAATCATACGGGAAATGCTAGTAGTATTTTCTTGGTCTGTAATTCTAGTAAATAACCAGGCAATTTCCCGAAACAGGTTTTTGAACAAGATGACCTGCAATATGGAAATATCCTCAGCGATGGCAGTAGGATTCTCCAAGAATTTTGGTAATAGATCTAGGTCGTTGTCATGTTTTTTCAAAAAGTCTCTGCAATATTCACCTTTGAAGGTGAGTGTTGGCTCTGGGAGCCTCTGCACCTTTCAGAATACTTGAGGTGAAATAATAATAGGAGAATGGTCTTGGAGTGGAGTTATCTTCTAGCTTGGTATATATTTCTCGATGCACGAGGAAACCAATTCCTTGCAGTCAAAAACTTTCGGAACACAACCTTCCCGTGCAATTCTGGATGTCCAAATTACTTCCTTCTGAGAAAAAGGGGGTGAATAATAAAAGTATGCTCTAGACCACTGAAAATTATGATCTTCTCATCCAAAAATGTTCAAGGTATCTCCATAGAACTGTTGTCGAGATGTTGCTACCATAAGTTGACGAGAGAATTTTTTTTTATCTAGATAATCTTAGAAATGGGTGCTTGAGAGATAATATATAATATTCTACAAATCGTGCTTTAATTTGGTTTAATGAGGAAGTTCCTTGAGCCCTTCTCCTATTAATGACAATATTTATGGGACCTGCGTAATGAGTTATTAGCATTAAACCATACTAAATGTGCATTGGGAAAATCATGAAGGTGGCAGGGAAAAACAAGAGCGGAATAGGATTTGAGACTTTTATGAACCCGCCAACCCGCGAATGGAGAAGGTCGAAAAATGGCTAAGTGTCGTGAGGCAATTGGGAAGACTGAACATAAGAGAAATGAGATACTTGGAAGCTCATGGAGTTTGGGGATCAAAATGTAGATTGCGGATCTTTTGGATGAAAAATGTATATCATAGAACATGGGATATGAGAGTTCGACCCTGCCAACCCAGGAACCCACGATTGCAGAAACGGCTAAGTACAGGATAAAGTGGCGGTCGTGGGGACTCGATATGTGAGAATGTGGATTGGATATGAGGATTGATGAGTCCTCCATCCTGGGAACCCGTCATTCTAAAAAGCAACCAAGTATAGAACTAGAAAGGGAGAATAAAAGGGAAAAAGGAAAAGGGGAAAATGGGTAAGTATAGAAGAGGGAAAAGAAGGGGAGAAAAGAAGTTGGGAAAATAGAAAAGAGGAGGGAAATTCTGGGAATCCAGAATCTCTCGTGACCAAGTGCTTCTGCCCATTGGGATGTGAATTCAGAATAAGAATATACAGACTGGAAAATAAAATTATGTACATTGAGAAATGAGAAAGTATTAAGAGAAGAAACCTTTCAAATGTTTCTTATTGACAGGCAGCATCAACCTTTTACCCTTCATGTCTTGGAACATATAGGAGTTAAATATCAAGATCTTCTCGATGACATATGGTCTGATCCAAAGTGCTTCAAACTTTGTATGCATGGACAATTTCTCCTTGGCCTTGTTCCAAAGTAACACCAAATCTCCTTTCTGGAAATTATTTATAGTTATGCTATGAACAAAATATATTTTGATGCTCTATTGCCTCTAAGAATTTTGATTCAATGTTTTGCTTCGTTCTTCCTCCAACTTCTGCAACTGATTGATTCTCCTTTGAATTGATGAACTATCTTATGTATCTTCGATATTAACCACAGAAATAAACCCATTGAGATCAAGGCTAATAAGAATTTTCACCTCTTAACCATAAACCAATATATATGGAGACATCCTTGTGCTATCATTCAGGGTCACTATGCTCGCCCATAATGCATCCGTCGACTTCAAATTCCAAATCCTTTGGTTGATATCAACAGTTTTCTTTAGTATCTGCACAAGTGTTTTGTTTTTGGATTTAGCAAGGCCATTACCTTACGGATAATAATTCGATGATTAAACCATGATGATTCCATATTGTCCGCAAAAATCCGTAAACTTTGACCTGATGAAGATCGAACCATTGTCTGTGATAAATTTATCTGGGACACCAAATCTCTACAAAATGTTGTCTTTGAGGAATTTAATTAGTTCTTCAGCATCAACCTTCTTTAATGCCACCACTTCCGACCATTTCATGAAATAATTTGTAGCCATTAGAATATACATATGCCCCTTTCTAGAATTTGTATTAATTGGCCCAACAACATCAAGTCCCCATTGGGAAAATGGTTGTTTTACCACAATGGGCTGCAAAGGCATTGCATATTTCTTCATTTTTCTTGAAAACTGTTGGCATGGAAAACACTTCCTTATTGTGGCATATGAATCTATGAATATTGATGGCCAATAAAATCTTTCTTTGATTATTTTCTGGGCGGTTGCAATAGGTGCAAAGTGTCCACCACATATTCCCTCATGGAATTATTTGATTAGTTCTTGGGATTGATTTTCATAGACGCATCTTAGGAGTATACCATCATAATTTATTCTGAACAGTATGTCAGCAATCAACACATATTGATTCACCTTTATCTTTAGTGTCCTTCGCTCCTTGGGATTCATGGTGACAAGAAATTGCCCGGACCTTAAGTAGAATATAATATCTTTGTACCATTCTGAGTCAGCTAATGGTTCTCTGACTGAGATTGAAATCATCCCATCGACCGAATCCCCATTCACGATGAGCTTGCATAAACCCTTTCCTTTTATTTCCTTTAAAGGTTTAATCTCGATATCATATTCTTGTATCTTTTCCAACTAGTTATCCCATTTTACTTCTCTCAATTGTCGATTTAGAAGCATCTTCATTGGTGATGAGGGAACATAAGCAATAATATGGGAGTTTAATATATACATCTGAAAGTGCGCTATTACTTTTATAAGAGCCAAGGATTTCTTCTCTAGTTATGAATACCTCAACTCATATTTGTGTAGGGTTTTTCTCATAAAACATATTGGGAATTCTTCTCCTTTGCTATTTTTCTGAGTGAGAACGGATGCCACAACTGTCTCTATAGAAAATGAATAGATAATGAATTCTCTTTGGAAGTTTGGATTGATGAGTACATAAGTAGTGGTTATTTATCCTTTGATATTGTTGAACACCTCTTGAGTATATGTTGTCCATTCGAACCTCTACTCCTTTTTCAACAACAAATTGATCGGTTTTACAATGCTTGTGTAGTCAGGAACAAAACTTCACACAAAATTGATTTTTTCGAAGAATGACTGGACTCCCTTCTTGGATGTCAGGGGGTTGAGTTTGTTTATTGATTTAACTCTTTTTTAATCTATGTAAATCCCTTCCTTTCATATAATATGGCCCAACAATTTTCCTTGAGTCACAACGAACAAACATTTCTTTGGATTCAGAGAAACACCATATAATCTACATCTTTCAAAAACCTTTCTCAAATGATGGATATGATCCTACCTTTTATTTGAATGCACCATCAATTCATCTTGATAGTATTCCATAAACTTTCATATCAACCCGTTGAACGCATGATCCATGGCCCTTTGGAATGTGGCTCCAACATTCTTCAAACCAAAGGGACTTCTAGCATATGCATATGTCTCCCATGGTGTGATAAATGACGTCTTTTCCCTATCTTTCTGAGCCACCAAGACCTGGTTATATCCAGAGAAACCACCAACGTGGACATGCAGGCTGATCCAGTAACTTGTTGTAGAAGAAACTTCATATTAGGCAAAGGAATATTATCCTTTATGCTTTCTTTGTTAAGGTCTCTAAAGTCAACACACGTCTGAATTTCCCTAGTCTTTTTTCTTACAATCATTGGATTTGAAATCCAGTCAAAATGTCTGATGGGATAAATTATCCATGCCTTCTACAATTTCTCCAATTCGATTTTTACCAGATGTTTCATCTTGGGATTCATCATCCTTATTTTTTGTTTCATTGGTTTCGCTTCTTTCCTCAAAAAAATGATATGATCTAATATAGTTTTATCGTAAGATTTGAAATCATTATAGGTCCAAGCAAACACATCAATATATTCCTTGAATAAGGAAATTTATTGGTCAACCTCTTAAGTGGTGCAATCAACTCCCAAGTTGACATATTTCGAGGAATTTTTAGTTCCAATATTGACTTTTCTCGTTTCTTGCACTTTTCGAACTGAGACTTCTTCAAGGATATTATTGACATGATCGTCTTTCATAAACAAAGATTCATCCTGTATACAATATTTTGGGACAACAAATGAGCGATCATCTTCTTCATCATCATCGTTTAACAAAAAAAATTCTAGTTGTTCATCGTTCTCAAATACTTGCAAGTACTCTAAGTTATCGGGCACAGATGGTCGAAAATCTCTTTCTACCTGGAAATACATTTTTCTTTGGACATTTTCTGGGTTTGACAATGAGGTTGCCAAGGCTATTGAATCAGCCTTGTGATTCTTATCTCTTGGAATGAAAGAAATGTTGAAGGAACTGAAAGATTCCATCAATTTGTTAACTCTTTTGAAATACAGCTTAAGTCTTTCCTTTTTTATTTTATACCTCTGGGTAACCTGATTGATGACCAAATTTGAGTCTCCAATTACAATGAGATGTTCTATTTTCATTTATTGTGCAAGGATCATCCCCTAAATCAAAGCTTCATATTCTGTCTTGTTATTTGTGCATGAAAACTCCAGTCTTACAGCATGGAGATGCATAGTCTTACTTGGACTCAAAAGAACAATTCCAATTCCATTCCCATATTTTGAATAGGCTCCATTGAATGACATCCTCCAGTAGCCTTCAAACAATCACTCTTGATTCCTTGCGCCTTGAATTTTCTCTAGGCTTTCATTGTGCTCCATGTCTAGGATAGCATAGTTTCCAATCCCGACATCTATATAGTCTTCCATCAATTCATTGTCCTTCTTCTTGAAAGAGAAGGGTTTTCTAGGTTCACGGGGTAATTTAATCATCACTTCTTCTTTGCCTGGTAGCATCATATAACTTTTTTCGTTCATTATATATCCACAAATCATGGATGTCCAGTCTCTTCCCAGCACAACCCCATATGTTGGAGGAAGGTATACCACAATAATGTTGAAAATTGTAATGATATGGGGGGCTTTTGTAATCCAAGCATAAAAATCCTTGATTTCTCTGTACGTTGGTACTTTCCTAGAATCAATCACATATATGCTTTCACGCGTTTCATAATACTTAGTGCAACTCATCCCCAATTCCTCCATGATTGTAAGTGGCATTATATTATTTGTCGTGCCAATGTCAACTAAACAATTATGTAGTTCAACATCATGATTTTCAATCAAGATATAGAAGGGCAGAATTTTACCTCTCAGCTTGGCAGTTGATGATCTTTGGCTTTGTTTTGGACTGGTAATGACAACTTCAACTCTTTCAGATGGATCATCCAATAACTTTAAAATATTTTGTCTTTGTTGGGGAATCTTCACCACTTCCGTAAAGGGAAAAGTTGTCCTCAATTTACTTAGGTCCTCCACGACATTATATGTCATTTGAGTGGAGATTGATTCTAGGTGTTTCCTTTAGTTCCATTTCCATCCATCACTTTCTCATTTGAAACTTTTTCATTTGTTTTTTTCTTTTTCCTTTTATTTTTCTTTTTCCTTGTTAGAGTCACCTTTATTCTTGGGTCTATTTACAAATCCTCTTGTCTGGGTGACATTTTCTTGTTATTTGGGATCGTTTTCTCCCTCTCCAAATATATACATGGGCATCTCACATCTGTCTGTTATGAGGAAAATCTTTCTATGTCTAGGGGTAAACCACAACAGATGGAAATGACTGCAGAAATCAACTCTAATCTCAAGTATGCTATCTAAAAAATATGCTAGCAAGACAAGGCCTACCTCATCCAGACGTTCGATGAAGTCCATCGTTGAGCACTTGACCCAAAGAAATATGCCTACAACTAGTCCTTAAAAACCAAGAAACACAAGCATATGGTGATAATATATAATGTTAGCACATTCGATAGCATAATCCATCAATATTCATAACAAATACGCCCATGGAATAATAATTCAAATATTCGCAAGATATTAATTGGACGAGAAAAGAGTATTTCTATTAAGATGTAATCAACAAAAGTGAATGAGTTACAAACTTCTGTATCACCGCGGTTCGGAACCGAGAAACTAAGTTCCTTCCAATTAGGCCTCCTCCACTTCAATCCTCCACCAATGGAAAGATCATATAAGAGAGACTATGAGGTTCTCAATCAATAAGGGAAGAGCTTGGGGGCTGAACAATGTGTTCAAACTTAAAGGACAAAGGGATGCAAACTCAATGTGAAGTGAATAATTTCTCCAGAGTAACTTTGCTCTCAAAGTTGAATTCTTTCTCCTTTTTCGATAGCTCCAATTTGGCCCATTTGTAGCCTTCAAGTGGAACTGAAGGGTCGAGTCAGAATGTTTATAGTATATGGAAGGCCAAGAATCATAGATCTCGTGACGTGACATGGAAACCCGACACCATTTTTTAATTTTGGGCACAAATCCTGATGTACATGGGTTGTAGTGGTGCAACCTGCATATACGCATGCTGTAATATAGGCAGGACACGTATATATGGAAAAATCATGTTTTTATCTCTGGGATTTGAAAAAAGGGACTTCAAGTCTGCATAGGAAAATGGAAAAAGTCCCTTTGTGAAATTTTTCATAGGGTGAGGAAAATCTTTCTATAAAAGATGCCCCTAATGTGTGAGGTCATAGGAGTATCTACAATGGCTAAAATACATTATAAAACCTAGAAGTGGAGTAATGGGGACCCAGCTGCAAGAACTAGTTGCTCATTACAATCTGTACCGACTTTGCATACATGGATGGAAATTGAATTACACTGCAGATCCATGTGAAAATATACCAAACAATTTTCCATGGCCATGAAATAGGCAATACAAAGGTGGTTACATGCCAAAGGTTGTCATAGTCACGAACAAGGCCTAGTAAAACTAGTCTCAAAATCAATTTGAAGATATCTGTATACAATGGAGTACAATCTGATCTCCCATGATCACTGAAGCCACATACGTATTGGTCCAATGAAAGGTAGCAACAGCTCAGGAAAATTATGATTATAAACTGATGTCTTCAAGTCTTCTACACAATCCATCAAAGGTGCAAGTCTACATCGTGTGAATAAAGGAGTTGAGGTCGAACACAATGAGACTTCGTTTGATTACCTGTCATTTAGGTATACCGTTAACAAATGCAAGACAACCTATCGGTGGTGACAGTAGGTATCAAGGCACCCAGTACATTATTACAAGTGTGAATAAAGGAGTTGGGGTCGAACACTTGAAAAATCCATCGATCAAGAGACATTGATGTATTCCCAACTGTCGATGGTGAGAGAACCTGACACTAATGACTGCAAGCCTCTAGGTACTCATAGGACTCTAGGTCTCATCTCCATAATAGATTAACTGAATTCGATGGAAGGAGACCCGTTGAAAGGAGAGCATTAAGGCATCTCTCATCATTCAACACTAGGTACAAAGTAGGAGCTTGATGATTTGGAGGAAATCATATGAAGAATATGTTCACGAACCAATGACCTTGTGCATCTTTTGTGTGTGCCAAGTGCAAGAGGTACATGAAAAAGACCCTTTGAATAACATCCAATGAGGAAAACTGTTGACAAAGGCAGGGAAACCACCAATAGGGATAATGGCATCCAATACACTGCAGGAATCCCAATGTGTGAATAAATGTCTTGTTGTCGAACACAAGGGAAACCACCCAGTCAATGAAAAATGATGAAATGTTGATTGTTGGGTTCAAGGTTACCTACCAATGAGGAAAGTAGGACCAGGGTGTGTAATAGGACTACAAATTCATGTGATTTTGAGACAAACTGAGGGTATGGACGACATGCAAAGTCAAGAGTTCTGAGGAATGGCCAACACAGGTTGATAGACATCCTTTGAATAAGAAAATGAGACATATGGAAGACTATGGAAGAATAGACTCAATGATGAAACAGTGAGATGCAGGAGACATCAATTAAATTCTCCATAGGGACTAGAAGAGTAAATAGTTGGAGGAGTAAACTCTATGTAACGAGCTCAACTTCCTAAGGTCATGCTAAACCCAAAATTATGATAAAAATTGGACTCAAAAATTGTGTGCTCTATTCAAAGGAGACATGATTGTTGCCAATATAAGATAATACTCCCTTGCCACTCGTATTTTTTTGTTTTTTCATAGTCAAATGAATGTTATGATATAGAGGAGGAAACGAGTGTTGCAAGTAAGAAAAACTAGTTCCAGTAGTGGAACATACCTATGCTCAATGCAAGGAGGTACTTGCGAGAGATGGACACTCGGGGGAATGTTCTTCCTGGGTATAGGGTGTCAAGCTGGGAAGGATATAAACAAGGCTCTGCTTGGTTGAGGATGCAAGCTGCAAAGGTAAGTAGTTTATAATGCAAAGTGAGAACTGGAAATAGGATCAATACTGTAAGCAACGACATGAGATGCAATCACAACTTAATGCCAAAAAATGTCCTTTTTCGTAATCTTAGTCTACTTGGTTTGAAAAAGGGATAAACTTGCACCAAATAGACATCCTTTCAAATCCAATTTACAAGTGTGAAAGAGACAAGTTCACTCCATAATCTTTTCTCTTTTTGAAAATGAGTCGGAAAAGATCTTAAATCAGACTCATTGAGAGGTTTCTAAGTAGTATGTCATGGGGGAAGCCAATGCTCCCGTGAAGGATTTCTGTGAAAGGTCAACATCTTACGAATAGTTGACACAAGCTTGGGAAAACCCAAATCTCTCCAATTCGAGGAGGATAAAGTGCTAGCAGAGGGTACCTTCTCCATGATATATAGAATACCATCTCTTACTTGAAAGGACATAGTAGGAGGCATTGGATACCCCACAATACCATCCCAGTCAAAGGGAACCTCTCCAAGTCTTGGAGGGAGAGTACTCGGGGAGAGTAAAACTCTCTCTTGGTCAGAGGGTTCAGTACTAGAAATGATAATGACATGGTTGAAGGATGCAACAACCTCCAAGTGAAGGGTTGTATTGACCGGATATTGCATTGGTACAACCACTTCTTCAACTATTGTTTGAATAGGATGCGTGACAAAAAGGCCTGGAGATGCATCACTCTAAAAAATGGGAGTGTGGTTAGGTGGTGATTGCATCAGCATGACCGTCATGGCAATCAAAGGAGAAATAAAGTGTGGGGAAACCATAGATAAATCAGAACCCTAAGGGCCCCCAGGTGACAACCACACTTCTGGTATCCCAACAGTAGCAGGACAAAAATGATTAAGGTGATCTCCTTTGCAAGTCCTACAAAGGAACTTGGGCTTACTTCTGACATGTCTAGGCTTCTCAATCATATGACTACCACCAGCGCCATTCACAATGGCTGGAGACATGCTCTTAGCATGACTGGTAGAGGTTGGGTGTTCATCTCCCACATGATGTACAGAGGTACGAGATGTGATGTCGATATGACTCATGGCGACTAGAGTAATGCCCCCAGCCTGACTAGTTGTGACTAGTTGTGGTTCTTCAACATGACTTGCAGAGGTTGTCAACCAATATCCAACATGACTAGCAGTGGTTGGTGATGGAGCTCCAGTATGAATGGAAACGATTGGACTAGCGGCGGTGGTGAGTTGTGGCACTTGAGACCAAGGTCCCTAGAAATATTGGTTTTGAGACATTTCAGGCCAGGAAGGGTCCTGGTTTACACCCTGTCCCTATCCGGAATGGTAGTATCCTCCACCTAATTGATCCATAGAGGTTTTTACATGAATCATCATTGAAGCAGATGTCTGCAAAGAGACAAAAGTATAAGGATTATTCAAGTGAGGATACATGTTTCCCCTGTGTGAAGGGGTTCCGTAAAGAGGGTAGCACGAACCATAAAATTGATTCCCTATGTATGAAATAATAGAAGATATATGTGGACCCTCCATGGGAAAAGTGCTCGTAGGAACTGGCATGGCGGATGAAGGATACATAGATGGGTTTTAATAAGAAGAATAACCACCTATTTGAGTATTGGCTCCTGAAAAAGCATGGCTAGGACTGGATCCGTAAGAGGGGAGATTCCAACCTGCCACAGTGAGAGTTGGTTGAGGGACATGACTCTTATCAAATGAAGATGTAGGCGGCGGGGTCATGGTGCCCCCGAATCCAAAACTAGGATTCATATAAGTGGGTCAGGGAGAGGATGGAAAGGGTGAAGGTATGTATGGCATATCAATAGGAAAATGATTAGAGGCCCAAGGAATGGAC
>ML789051.1:325615-352022 GCA_009831015.1 Picea engelmannii | reverse complement strand
AGGGAGCCACAGGAAATCCACTATCCATGCTAATGAAAAATCAAGGTATTGTATAAAATCCTAAGGTCAACTAATAATCAAAGAGCACACCAAAAATAATCAAACGACCAATATGCACACAAACATGATAAAGTGGTTGAAAGGGACCTCCCTGTAACACCCCTTTCACTCACTCCTGTGTAGGTGTTACTACGCGTCAACACATTCTCATTCATAATTAATCACATGCATTTAAAACAAATTAAATACATTCAACACAGAGTATTCATATGAATTACTGCCATAATCAACAAGCAATTAGCATTTCATACTAATTCATATACACAGTGGAAAACATGATACATAAACAGCACAGTCATGCAAAACATGATTAAAGCATAATCATATACTTATCTTTATCAATGGTAGATTCCACCAACCAAGTGCAGGCCTTCCACAAACCTCCCAGCCTTAGACCACGCTGCTCATCAGCTCAGTAGTGGGTCACCCCCGAGCTGGGACTAAGCTCCACCCCGAGACAAGGAATCCTAGGCTAGGCTGAGGTTACAGGGAAAACAACACACAACAACAAGGAAGGGATTCTCTCCCAGGAACCTCCCACGCTCACTGCCCACAGACCCTCATTCCCCACATGCATGTTCCACCCTAGGAGAATACACCTTTTTTGTCACCTAGACAGTCCTTCGGCTGCTAATCTCCCTTGCCTTGGGTTACAGGAACAGGCCAAACCGGAAGTCTTCGAGCTCTATGGCAGCTATAGGGTTCCTTCCAGGAGTCCTCTCCTTCCTCCGTGCACTCTCTCACCTGGAGAGAATCGCTCACAGGCCAACAACCTGTTCTTCCAACCTCAAACACCTCTCTCACCTGGAGAGAGCGTTGTACCACTGGCCAACAAGACCCCACACAGTCCAGCACTGTGTGGTCACAACAACCCACGGGGAAAACATACACGGGCTTTCCAACAGGTTCAACAATGGCAGGTCACTTCTTATTTACCAATCTGCCAACACAGGATAGACTCACGCTCTTGTTGTCGGGGGATGCGTGACAAACAATCCACGCAGGGGTCAACACAGGTTCGAACTGTTCAGATAGGGGATGTACCGACTATCCCAGAACAAACACAGATACACACCTTTTTGGTTCAGAGGATGCACAGTGGTTTCTCTGCAGGAGTCAGACCAGTTCACCTTCTGGTAGTTGAGGGTCGAATGGAGGAGGAACCCTTCTCACGGCTCACCCTGACCATTTATTCGCATGCATCAGAGTTAACACTTGTCACCCATGGAACTGCATGCGTTCCACCAGCACGCATCACCCTTGTACGTCCTCCCTTGCCAAAACTTAGGATAAAGCATAAAATGCACATGTCTTTTGGGATAATATTAAAATATTATTCCTAGGCTTAAGCCCCCTAGGCTTAGCCCCCAGGCTCAACACTTAGCCCCTTTCCCACCTTCCAGCCCCTAATTCCTTGCCCACTCTGTGGATGCTCAGTCCCCCTTCACTCATTCATCGTGGTCGGTCTGCACCTGGCGGTGTTTATATTTTATTAATTGTTCTGCATGATTACATATACAATAGCAGGCTCCTGGCCTTCTACACTTAGGCTCCTTGGCCTAACAAACACATAAGCCTCCAGCTTATAATAACTTGGCTCACCAGCCTATAAAACATAATCACAATTCCTTTCAGAACATGGTTTACAACGGGGCTCGGCCTTGGGGACACTACAATCCCCCTCCCCTTATTTTTGCACTGTCCTCAGTGCAACTTTACATAGCATCTACAAGATTTTCAAAAAATTTCAAAAAGATGCGAGTACTCTTCCCGCATAACATCTGCATGCTCCCATGTCGCGTCCTCGGGACCGTACCAGGTCCACTGGACCTTTACAAGCTCTATAGCTCGATTCCGGAGCTGTTTTCTTTTCCTGTCCAATATGCACACAGGATGCACTTGCAGGACACCTTCTGGTTCCACCTGAATCACATTCAAATCGATAACATGATTAGCATCAGGTACATATTTCTTAAGCGGTGAAACATGAAACACATTATGTACAGTCATAGATGCAGGTAATGAAAGCATGTATGCAACTGGCCCAATCCTTTCCAGGATCTCAAATGGCCCACAAAATCTTGATGCCAACTTGGTGCAACTTACGAGATTTAGGGAACTCCTGTTAGTTTTCACTTTCAGGAAAACATGGTCACCCACTTTGAATTCTCTATGGGTTCTGTTTCTATCAGCGTAACTTTTCTACCTGTCTTGGGCAGCTTTTAGATTATGTTTAATTCTTATCATTTGGTCTTCCATCTCTTTGAGTAGCTCAGGCCCAACTACTACTCTGTCAGTGGGATTATCCCAGCTCACTGGAGTGTTGCACTTTCTTCCATAAAGCGCTTTGAATGGGCTCATCTTCAATGATGCATGATACCCATTATTGTAGGCGAATTCTACCAAATGCAGGTAGTCTTCCCACCTTGATGGTTTATCCATCACATACATTCTCAGCATGTCTTCTAATACTCTGTTCACTCTCTCTGTCTGTCCATCAGACTCAGGATGATATGCTATACTAAAGTTCAAATTCATTCTGAATCCTTTGAACAATCCTTTCCAAAAATTCGAAGTGAATTTCGGGTCCCTATCAGACACAATTGTCTTAGTAATTCCATGCAAGCATGCAACTTCTTTTAAAAAGATATCAGCAACATCAGCTACCCTGTGGGTGGTTTTCAGTGGAATAAAATGGGCAGCTTTAGTAAGCTTGTCCACCACCACCATGATTGAATCATGTTGCTTGCTTGTTCTAGGTAGATCGGTGATAAAATCCATTGTTACCACGTCCCATTTCCACTCAGGAATGGGTAAAGGCTGCAGCAACCCTGCTGGGTGCTTGTGCTCAGCCTTAACCTTTTGGCACTCCATACATCTGGTGATGTATTCAACGATTTCTTTCTTCAAACCCGGCCAAAAATAATGGCCTTTGACTACTGCCACAATCTTCTGATATCCAGGATGTCCATCATAAGCCACGTTATGCATCTCCTTTAGAATTGCCAGCTTCAATTCTCGGACATTGGGTACATACACTCTGTTTTTATACATAAGTAAACCATCAGTTCCCAAGGTGTAACTTTCCTTGGTCTGTGGTCCCTCACACTATTGTAGCTTTGCTACAAGACTTTTGTACTGCAAATCAGCATTTGCAGCTTCCAAAATTATGTCTTTCATCTCAGTCTGGTACATGCTAATGGCTGCAACATGTAATTCGTGCACTTTTCTACTGAGTGCATCAACCACCTTATTTTCTTTCCCTTTGATATGCTTGATATCAAATTCATATTCACACAGAAACTCCAGCCATCTGATTTTCCTGGCATTTAAGTTCGACTGATCAAATAAATACTTCAGACCGTTATGGTCTGTTCTCAACTTGAATCTCTTGCCCATGAGGTAATGTCTCCATTTCCTCAAGGCATGGACAATTGCTGCCAGCTCTAAATCATGAGTGGCATAATTCTTCTCATGCTCCTTCAACTTTCGGGATTCATAACAAACTACAAATCCTTCTTGGCTGAGAACTCCTCCCAGCCTCTCCTTACACGCATTTGTGCACACTACGTAATCCTTATTTGGATCTTCAATCTTCAGGATTGGAGCACTGGTTAGCAGCTGCTTCAATCGCTGGAAGTTGCTCTCACATTCTTCAGTCCACTGGAACTTCTTCTCCTTCCTTTGCAAGGAAGTGATAGAATGAGCTATCCTTGAGAATCCGGCTATAAACCTCCTATAGTAGCCTGCCAGACCCATAAAAGATCTAACTTCTGCCACATTCCTTGGCGCTGGCCATTCTCAAATGGCCTGTACCTTTTCAGGATCCAAAACGATCCCTTCTTCAAATATAATATGTCCCAAGTAGTGGATCTGCCTTTGATAAAAAGAGCACTTGCTCAGTTTTACATACAACTGGTGTTCTCTCAACACCTGCAGCACCATTCTTAGGTGTTTCTCATGTTCTTCCTCTGTCTTGGAATACACCAAGATATCGTCTAGGAAGACTATGACAAACTTGTCCAAATAATTTATGAACACTCCATTCATTAAGCACATGAAAACAACAAGCATGTTGGACAGTCCAAACGGCACCACCGTGGACTCATAATGACCGTACCTTGTTCTAAAGGTGGTCTTGCTGATGTCCTCATCCTTTATTCTCACTTGGTGATAACCAGATCGGAGATCTATTTTTGAAAATATTTCCGCATCCTTCAACTGATCAAAAAGATCATCAATCCTTGGCAGAGGATACTTGTTCTGGACAGTGACCTTATTCAACTGCCGAAAATCAATGCACAGCCTCAGCGTCCCATCTTTCTTCTTCACGACTAGGACCGGGGCTCCCCACGGTGACACACTGGGGTGAATGTAACCTTTCTTTAGTAGCTCTTCGATTTGCAATTGCAACTCTTCCAGCTCTGGTGTACTCATTCTATAAAGTGCCTTCGAAACTGGAGTTGCTCCAGGCATCAAATTTATAGAAAAATCGATGTCTCTCTTCTGAGGTAGTCCAGGTACCTCCTGAAATATGTCCTTGAATTCTTTGAGTACTTTTTGGTCTTCCAGATTCGAGACTACATCTCCGAATGATTCTTCCACCTGAGCTGCAAATAATTGACATCCTTTCCAGTAACATTTCTTCAGCTGCATGGCTGAGATTTCCCTAACAGCCACGGCTCTGGGAATTCCTTGGACTGTTACCTGATTTCCCTCTTCGTCCAGACATGTAAATCTCTTGTTACAGCAATCCAGAAGGGCATGGTGCTGGTCCAACCAGTCCATCCCAATTAAGCAATCGTATGAGCCTAAAGGTAGAATGTTCAATTCAGACTTAGTGTTCATTCCTTTCATGTTCACTGAATGGGACTTAACCAATTTAGTGACCTTCCTCTTGGTTCCTATGGCCAACTGCACTAACCAAGACTTCTCATGTTTTCTTCTCGTTAGATGCAAACTTTCCACCACTCTAGGATCTACATAACTATGGCTAGCCCCTGAATCAATTAAAATAACAAGTGGTCGGTTGTTGATTGTATCTTCCACTTCAATCATGTGAGATTGAAATTTTGTGTGTTGGTTTTCCAGGGCCGCGTAGATCCTTGGCATTCTGTTGCCCATATCCTCCACTGTTTCAGCTTGCTGAACAGTATGGACAGTTCTTGCTTTGTCTTTTCTGTGGGGGCAGTCTCTGTACCTATGATTCCCTTTACAGCCCCAACACTCCATAGTTGGAGACCTTGGCATCTGCTCACTCCCTTCAACTTTCCTGGGGTCTCTAAAGGATGAATGTCCCCCGGGGCCATTCTTGAAAAAGGGAGGCATGTTTCCCTTCTGCCTCTGTTCTTTCTCAAACCTCTTCTGGTCATCCCAAGCCTTCCAAAAGGTAGGCTTTTCTCTTTGTTGTTCGTATAAGCATTTCGCCCTTCTTATTGTTTCTTCCATAGTCTTAGGATCATCATATTGAATCTTGTCACCAATGGAAGGTGGCAGTCCACTCAGATACCTCTGAATCTTGACAGCCTTGTCTTTGATGAATGGAACATACTTCAGTAGTTCCATAAAACTTCGTTCATACTCATCAATGGTCATACTGCCCAACTTGAGTTCGAAGAACTCCTTCATCTTTCTTTCATAGTATCTTTTGGTCAAGTATTTCTTCTCAAAATACCTCTTAAATTCCTTCCAAGTGACCTCTTTCTCTCTGATGTGTTGCACCTGCACAAACTGATCCCACCACATGGATGCTTTTCCTTTCAGTTGATACATTGCAATTCTTCCTTCTGCATGGGAAGAATAATTATGCAGTTGGAAGTATTTCTTCATGCCAAGCAACCAGGTTTCGGCATCTTCCTCCTTCTTATGTTCTCCATCGAATGTTGGAGGCTTAATATTGTTCATCTCTCCTTTCAATTCCTCCTTTCTAGATTTTCGATGTTTTCTGGTAGGGGACAGGCTTGAACTACTGTGTGTCTCCCTGCCAGAATGTCTTTGGGAGCGACTAAGATGTCGGCTACCACTCCTCGACCTACTTCTTCTCTCATGGGTTTTGTGACTCTCTGTCTTACTTGAGTCTCTTCCCTTCTCGAGTTTCCTCTCTATTCTTTCCAAGCTCTTCAAAAATTTAAGTTTAATTCCCCCTGTCGATCCCTGACTTTCATGAGCTTTCGGCTATTAGCTCGGCGAGCCTTGGCCTCTCTTTGCAATCCTTCAATGATTTCCATTATGTGTCCTTCCTTATCCTTCTCTTTTCTATGCCCATTATATTTTGATCCTTCGACTCCCAGGTTAACATCCTTTCCTTCCTATTCGTCTTCTATTTCGGGGGTAATCTGCACCTTTCCCCACTCCATACTCGGCGTTGGTTAACTAGAGTTCTGGCCTTCGTTGAATTCTGCACATGCACTGTGCAATTGAATTCGAAGTTTGTCAGGCCATTAAACTTCATGAACAATCCACAACATTTATAACTAATACCAACAAGAACAAAAGACATTTCGATTCCAATGGGTTTTCTGAGCTCTCGTTCGGCTCTGCACTTTTTGGGTTTTTTTGAAACTTCAGTTTTCGGGAATTTCGGGACTTTTGGGCCTTCGGGTTTTCGGTACCCGGGACTTCATTATGCAGTGACTCCCAACCTCTTGTCACTCCTATCCCCGAAATCCGATACACAGTTTCTTATACGTGATCCAACGATCCTCGACGAGCTATATCTAATGGTCCAGATCCTTTCGGGGTTTTTGGGCTTCCAAACGCCGATGCACTCTAACTCCAGTTAGCCCTCTGAGATAGACTCATGGTCCACATGACCTCCCCTTATATGACCACAGTCATACCTCCTATCGGGGTTTCGGACTTTCCAATGCTGAAACACGTATGTCCTCAGGATTCGCGATCCTCCGAATCCCGATTTCCCGATGTGGCTCTCCTATCGGGACCTTTTCTGAAGGCTTTGATCGCTGCCACGCGTCCCCTCAAGATGGACGGTCTTGATCACCTCTCGTGATTTCGCGACTCTAAATGTCCCGGCGTCTCATCTCCAAGACTCGTGAAATGTCGAACCCCGATGCGCCGATTTGACTTTTCTATAGGGACTTTCCCCAATAGCTTCGACCTTCACCACGCGTCCCCTTCAGATGGACAGTCTTCGTCCTTTCGCGGTTTCACGAAGTCAGATGTCGTTTCCCTCTCATCCTCCTAAATCCCAATATTTCAACATGCGAAATGCCGACGGGCTCTTTATTATCGCCACCTGTCCCTTCGAGATGGACGGTCCTGTCTAATTCAGGATTTCGCGTATTGCGATTTCCACACTCCTGTGCAATATCCAAAGGGCTTTAAACCCCATGCACACTTTCCATATCTAATGGTCACGAGGGCTCACCTTCCCTCCTGAACAGATCCTAGAGCTCCTACACCACCGGTGTGGAGTCCTCTCTCCCTGTGGACTCATACCCCACTGGCTGCAGTTTCATAATGCCGCTATACCTCCTGAGCTTTAAAAACTCGTCAAGTAACTCCTTGACATTTTGGAGCAAACCAGGGTCCAAAATTGGCCTTCCAGACCCAATTTCCCCTCGCATTCTCGGTCCAAAGACCGCTCCACTGGCCCATCTAGGCTCAGTGTCGAAACCTTGGCTCTGATACCAAACTGTAACACCCCTTTCACTCACTCCCATGTAGGTGTTACTACGCGTCAACGCATTCTCATTCATAATTAATTGCATGTATTTAAAACAAATTAAATACATTCAACACAGAGTATTCATATGAATTACTGCCATAATCAGCAAGCAATTAGCATTTCATACTAATTCATATACACAGCGGAAAACATGATACATAAACAACACAGTCATGCAAAACATGATTAAAGCATAATCAGATACTTATCTTTATCAATGGTAGATTCCACCAACCAAGTGCAGGCCTTCCACGAACCTCCCAGCCTTAGACCACACTGCTCATCAGCTCAGCAGTGGGCCACCCCAAGCTAGGACTAAGCTCCACCCCGAGACAAGGAATCCTAGGCTAGGCTGAGGTTACAGGGAAAACAACACACAACAACAAGGAAGGGATTCTCTCCCAGGAACCTCCCACGCTCACTGCCCACAGACCCTCATTCCCCACATGCATGTTCCACACCAGGAGAATACACCTTCTCTGTCACCTAGATAGTCCTTCAGCTGCTAATCTCCATTTCCTTGGGTTACAGGAACAGGCCAGACCGGAAGTCTCTGAGCTCTGTGGCAGCTACAGGGTTCCTTCCAGGAGTCCTCTCCTTCCTCCGCGCACTCTCTCACCTGGAGAGAATTGCTCATAGGACAACAACCTGTTCTTACAACCTCAAACACCTCTCTCACCTGGAGAGAGCGTTGTACCACTGGCCAACAAGACCCCACGCAGTCTAGCACTGCGTGGTCACAACAACCCACGGGGAAAATAGACACGGGCTTTCCAACAGGTTCAACAATGGTAGGTCACTTCTTATTTCCCAATCCGCCAGCACAAGATAGACTCACACTCTGGTTGTCAGGGGATGTGTGACAAACAATCCACGCAGGGGTCAACACAGGTTCGAACTGTTCAGACAGGGGATGTACCAGCTATCCCAGAACAAACACAGATACACACCTTTTTGGTTCAGAGGATGCACGAGGGTTTCTTTGCAGGAGTCAGACCAGTTCACCTTCTGGCAGTCGAGGGTCGAATGGAGGAGGAACCCTTCTCACGGCTCACCCTGGCCGTTTATTCGCATGCGTCAGGGTTGACACTTGTCACCCATGGAACTGCATGCGTTCCACCAGCACGCATCACCCTTTTACGTCCTCCCTTTCCAAAACTTAGGATAAAGCATAAAATGCACATGTCTTTTGGGATAATATTAAAATATTATTCCCAGGCTTAAGCCCCCTAGGCTTAGCCCCCAGGCTCAACACTTAGCCCCTTTCCCACCTTCCAGCCTCTAATTCCTTGCCCACTCTGTGGATGCTCAGTCCCCCTTCACTCATTCATCGTGGTCGATCTGCACCTGGCGGTGTTTATATTTTATTAATTGTTCTGCATGATTACATATACAACAGTAGGCTCCTGGCCTTCTACACTTAGGCTCCCTGGCCTAATAAACACATAAGCCTCCAGCTTATAAGAACTTGGCTCACCAGCCTATAAAACATAATCACAATTCCTTTCAAAACATGGTTTACAATGGGGCTCAGCCTTGGGGACACTACAATCCCTCTCTAAAGTAGGTATGCCTCGCCCAAGAGGGGCTTGAGACTCCTCTACTAAATATCAGAGGAAACAAAATCAGTTATAAGGTCCCTCATGGACTTAACAACCAGTCGATCAGATCCCCCCTGAGAGGTAATCCTCCATAAAGGTTGTGTGTTGTCTGACCCTTATCTGACCCAAGGCACCTGCATAATAACCTCTACAAGTAACCTATGTGGTACCTAAGTCAAGAAACTAAGAAACCACAGTATAACCAATGCACAAGAGAACGGTCATAAGTCAGGTCCACCGTATGGGCAAGGTATTAAAGCCTAAAACCTTAAAATCACTGCCTCTAATGGAGTTAAGGGAACTAGAAAGATCCCCATATATGAATAGATCCCCAGAAATATATTTGATGCTAAGAAGGTATTAGGGGGATATGCCTTCAACCAACCTCACGCGACCTCGTTCTTAACTCTAGTGTAAGCGGAGCCTCCTGATATTACCGATTATACAATGGATTTTTCCTCTCCCTTAGTCAAACACATATGTTGATTTAATATCCTTGGAGAAGTTTACTCAAAAAATCCTATTCCAAGGCTCTAAATCCTAAGCTAGTTTTTGCACCCTAGAAAAATAAAATCGTTACTAATCAATTTTAAATTATAGTGTTACTTTTAATGGCCTTGCTTACTCAAAAGGCGCGGTCGTGAAAATAGTGATTTTATGACTCAACAAGTAAAATAAATGAATATGAAGACGATGCAAAGTCCTAACTTCAATTTTCAATAAATGATATGCTTTTGAAAATGCAATTCTCAATTCAATTCTGCATTTCTAAATAAAATGAAATATTTCCATACATGCACCAAGATAAATGACAAAGACTCAAGAGATAAAAAATGTCAACAATGTAAAATGCCTAATATTTTTGTATTTTCAATATAAGAGAATGAAAATGCAAGGAATGAACAACAACTTGACATAAAGACTCTACTATGTGTAAACAGAGACAATCCAAGTAGGATATCAAGAATCAAAATACCCAGCCCAAGATGCAAGGACAATCAAATGAAAAAGATGATGAGAAAGGCATCGCCCACACATTCAACCAAAGATAGGTTTCTTGTCATTCCATAGACACTTAACAGTCACCACAGAGACCCAAGAAGACTCAACAATCATCAAACCTACCCAGCAACCATCAAACCCAGCAATCAAGCAACAAAGGTTGGCATATGCGACTATTCAAGGGAAAATCACGTATGTACGTAGCTTGCAGAAGGACAACACGCATATGTACACGAATGTCAGGCAAAAACCCGTGTATATGTGTTAAAACATAGCCAGGCTAAGGAGAAGGATAAGAAACTCATACTCAGAGTGAATGGAGGTTGTCAAGCAATCATGCAACAATAAACTCAATATAAATGAGAGAAATCTAAGGAGAAAAACACTCCAAACCCCGAAAAAGAAGATTATATCCCCAGTATGGTCGCCAATTATGTTACGAGGAAAATCTCTCTATGGCTAGGGGTAAACCACAATAGATGGAAATGACTGCAGAAATCAACTCTAATATCAAGTATGTTATATAAAAAAAATTCTAGCAAGACAAGATAAAAGGCCTACCTCGTCCAGATGTTCAATGAAGTCCACCGTTGAGCACTTGACCCAAAGAAATATTCCTGCAACTAGTCCTCAACAACCAATAAACACAAGCATATGGTGATAATATATAATGTTAGCACATTCGATAGCATAATCCATCAATATTCATAACAAATACGCCCATGGAATAACAATTCAAATATTTGCAAGATATTAATTGGATGAGAAAAGAGTATTTCTATTAAGATGTAATCAACAGAAGTGAATGAGTTACAAACTTTTGTGTCAGCACGGTTCAAAACCGAGAAACTAAGTTACTTCCAGTTGGGCCTCCACCATTTCAATCCTCCACCAAAGACAAGCTCATATAAGAGATACTATGAGATTCTCAATCAATAAGGGAAGAACTTGGGGGTTGAACAATGTGTTCAGACTTAAAGGACAAAGGGATGAAGACTCAATGTGAAGTGAATAATTTATCTAGAGTAACTTTGCTCTCAAAGTTGAATTCTTTCTCCTTTTTCCATAGCTCGGATTTGGCCCATTTGTAGCCTTCAAGTGGAACTGAAGGGTCGAGTCGGAATGTTTCTAGTATATGGAAGGCCAAGGATCATATATCTCATGACGTGACATGGAAACCCAACACCATTTTTTAATTTTGGGCACAAATCCTAATGTACGCGGGTTGTAGTGGTGAAACCTACGTATACGCGTGCTTTAATATAGGCAGGGCACGTATATGTGGAAAAATCATGTTTTTAGCTCTGGGATTTGCAAAAAGGGACTTCAAGTCTGCATAGGGAAATGGAAAAAGGCCCTTTGTGCAAGTTTGCATAGGGTGAGGCAAATATTTCTATAACACCGTCTATTTGCACAGTTTTAGAGCTTTCATCAGGTGAGTAATAATTGTCTTGCTCAATTAATTGCTCATCATAGACATCATCCAGAACAACCATGTTTGGAGTAGGTTTTCTGGGAACCCTTGGTCTTTGTGGGTTATCCGTGTTCTCAAACCTCACTCTGTTTTCAGGGGGAAGGTTCCTCCTTTGCTCGGGGATTGGAAATATTGGGTTTGGCATGTAATTATATCCCCTTCTCAGTTTGGTTATCTCGTTCTGCATTTGTTTGATGGTTCTATTCATCTGTGCAATTTCAATTTTTTGGTTGGTTTCCTGTGTCACCACAGGGTCAACCTTCATGCCAGGTATGGTCTCCTTGAAAAATCATCCTCCCGCCATTTGACTCTAAGTCACTTGAGGCTTGAATTCCTTATTTGTTCTTGAGCTGGAAGCTCCTTGGTTATCAATAATTAATCCTCCCAGCTGCCTTTGTACTCTTCCTAGTATAATATTGGGTTTTACACCCATTTCAATCATAATTTCTTCCATCTCAGTAGCTTTAGTCATTGCCTCCCCCAAAGTATCCATTATGGATGTTCTGATGGCATATTTTACATTCGGGGGCATTGCATTCTTATAAAAACTGAGAATGACTAAGTCATTTGGTCTTTTATCTTATAGAATTCTACTCAAGGTCTTATTGGAACTGAGATTAAAATCTTGTATCCTTTCATTCTTCCTTAACCTAATCTAGGTGAAATCGGTGACGAGGGTATGGTAAGAAATTGGAGGGGAAAACATAGTCAGGAACATAGCTTCAAGGTATTTAAATGAGAGAATGGATCTACTAGGAAATGTTGTATACCATTCATATTCTGTTTCTGATAAGGTTTGCAGAAACAACATTACCATTACATCGTCATATTCAACATGGTGAAAATCACAAACATCAAGAAATAAGTGTAGATGCCTCTTTGCATCGATTGCTCTATATCCATAAAATTCCTTTAAGGTGCCCTTAGGGAGAATAGGGAACTCATGTTGCTCACCTATAAGATTAAAAGAGGAATCTCTTACCCTCCTATTTTCAAATCCTGGGATTCCTTGATTTCTTCCAACATCTCTTCCTCCTCCTTGTCTCTCCTCATGACGCTCATCTCAGGGTTGTTTGTCTCTCATTGCCATGTCTGGAGAGTTCCAGGAATAGGATTTTCACTTCTAAAAGTAAAGAGTTGCTTGCTTTTACTTATGGTAATGGGTCCCTTGTATTCGTCCGGCTTCAATTCTGACCTTGTTCTTGTGCTGCTCTAGCTAGTCTTTGATTTCTTTGGTCTTGTCGTTCTTCTCTCCTCTGTCTCCGGAGGATTTCTCTTTCTTCTTCTTGGACCAAACCTACGACATTTCTAAATGTTCATGGTTATGTGCCGTTGATATTACTATGTTGTATAATTGATGTAAAATGCTTCGTTCATTATTCAATCCAATTTCCAAATGGGGTTGATTACCCTAGGGTAAACTCATATATTCTTTTAAAAACATTGGGCCAGGTTTCAATTTTTTAGCCCATGTCCCTAGTATGGTCACCAAAAATGTTGATGCTTGAATCTATTAGGACCGAAACGGAAACCTCACAAGGATGTGAATCCCCCTGCGTTTTTATAGAGGTGGTACTCCTCTTTTGATTTTCTTGAGATTTTTAAATATTCAAAATGTTGGACTTGACAGAAGTCTATCACAGTAATTCAAAGAAATATAAATGTTACAATAAAATAAAAGGGAAAATTATTTTGTTTTCTTTTAAAGGAAAATCCCTGCGAAAGGACCAGGAACCAAACACATTCACACATTTGAAGCAAATAAGCAAAATTTCCTCACATCCATCATAGTTTAAGATAGAGATTTATGATTACATAAAAATAAAAAGAATATGATTTGCATGCATAAGAGAACTTTAACACAGTGGATACATGGGAAACTCAAATAAATATAATGATGGATCAACCTCAAATACTTTATATTATGAAAAAAGGGTTACAAAGCACAGTCGAGATTGTTCCCGGAGTAGTTCTCATGAAATTTCCAAAAATATATAGTTTATTACATATTCTTGAAATTGTAAATGTGTTTTTCTTAAAGAATGGGATTGGGGCTTCCGCGAACCATTAAACAAATAAATACAAGAAATAATATTTTATAAAGAGGATGGTGGGCAGTGAAAATATCAGCAAGACCTAGTAAGAAGAACAAAGGAGTTATCAGTCTTCAGTTAAACCTTTCTAGTGAAAAAGGTGGAATAACTAGATGAAAGATTTGACAAAGAAATAAGAATTTGATCAACGTAAACTATCTATTATGGTCGCTCGTGTGTTCATTTGCTTATCGATGTCCTTTTATCATTTTAATCAACAATTGCAAGAACCATCTCAGCAACTTCTTTCCCTTCATGTGTCAATTTGTCGATAGCCTTCTTGAACCACTCTTCGATGTAAATTTTCATAGGTTCCATGTTGATTTCATGCCAGATTTTAATATTGAACAACTCACCCTCCAAGTCACAGAGATCAATGGAAATGCCCTGTAATATTTCTTCAATATCCTGTTTTTTTACGGAATAATATACTAGCCATAGAAATTTTCAATTGATAATCCTTTAAAAATCTCAACCTGCTCATCAAACTATTGTTTTGTTATGAAAAACAATTTGAGGATAAACTTGGGATCTTGGACCTCATTAGTGCTTCCGGCTAGGTCCACCTCCGTGAGACTTTTGAATAGCTCTTCTCTCTTTTTTATGGCTTGGTTGCATGCTTGAACGATGTTTTTCAAGTTCTTTATTTTCTCTTTCCAACTGACATTCAACTACTTGATCCGACTTGGAGAGGGAAGGTCCTCCTCTATTCTCTTAAGCTCTGACATGTTAGTAACTTTAAAAACAAAGGGTACCACTGCATCAAGGTAGAAACCTTCTTCATCTTTTAGATCGTCTTGTAGATATTCAAGGAAGGCATGCACCCTCGAGTCAAAATAAATCATGCTCTTTGAAATTTCCCAATCTTCTGTAATCAATGCCATTATTTTCTTGATATTATTATCCACGTAACTCCTGGATGATGTGAGTAAGCTTGAGGATCCTTTTATTCTGTTTGTGGGTGTGGCAAGTTCAAAAATTTCCAAAGGGCTGGCAAGGAGTGGAAGAGGCATCAAAGTATCTTTATGTTCCTTAATCCTTTCCTTCAACTTTGTATTTTCTGCTTCGATACTACCAATGGAATCGTCCAGTACATCATCGATGGCTCTATGGATTCTGGATACCTGGGAAGGCCGCATATTATTTATTTTAACCTCTGAACGATATTTCCCCTTTTTATTCTTCGCATCACTCTTCTCAATAATTAATTTCTTAGACTCGCTATCAAAGACAACACTCTGAAATACAAATGATTCTTCTTCATCAAATATCTCATTCTCAATAATTTCCAACGATTGGTTCTGGTGAGCCGTGCCTCCTGGCTGGTCAATGTTAGGGAACATATTCCCAATGTTGTCTTTGATATCCATATCCTCAAGGGAGAAGTTATTGATGTCACTTCCGACGTGATGCTCTTCTTCCTCTTATACAATATTATTCCTCTTCTTCCTCAGAGGAATTTTATGGGAGCTTTCATTTTTTCCTAGAGGGGGGTTCTTATCTCCTCCTCCTCCTAAACTATTGTTGGTTACCTTCTTAGATGGGTGGGCTTCTAGAGCACTGTGTTGAAATATTAGGAGTAATAATTGGGGACTGGGCACTCTTCTCACTGGGACCTTTTCCTCTCCGTCTATATAATTCATTGGTAATGAGTATCGTCTCTACGTCACCAATAGTGTGGGTAGGATTACCCAGGTTATTATCTTCTTCTTCTCCTAGAATGGTATGGATAAAGGAACTTATAAAACCCACTATTAACATATGTTCCATAAAGATTCCATTAGGGTCAAACCCTGTAATATTTTCAGCATACTTGAGATTCAAGTAGTGGAAGTGGCTAGCGAATTCATCAATTTTGTTCATATTTCTGAATACAAAATTCCCAACTTTCCAAGGAAATGGTATAAATTTCTTTTTTCATTTTTCATGAAAAAAGTGCAGCCAAAAGTTATATTGCCTTGCAAATTCTATGACAAACATTCTGTCAGATACATGGCATGGAAGAAAGGAAGGATTTTCCTTAGAACCGAAAATCATGATGACATTGTAATTCTCCATCTGTTCCAAAGTCCCCTTTCTATCTAGGAATTTACTAGCTTGAGCATATATTCGTGGGGTATCTCATCCAAACAATAACCCTTTAAAAAATAAGATGAAGTCATTGAAAACTTCATAAAAATGTAGGAAGCTTTGTGCCTCCATAACACTTGGTACCAAAAGGTCACATGGTCGAATTCACAATTCACCTTTTTGCATATAGATAATTTAGGAAACTAACAGCAATGTGCCATCGCAAAAACCAAATAAGAAGACATAAAAATTTCTTATCCTTTTTATATTGAGACAATTGGGAAGATATTTTAATGGAAATCCACTTACCCCAATCGAAAATGGCATGATCCTTGACGGTAAAATATAAGATGTAAAGAATCATACGATAAATGTTAGTAGTATTTTCTTAGCCCGTAATTCTGATAAATAACCAGGCAATTTCCCAAAAATGGGTTTTTGAATAAGTTGACCTGCAGTCTCATAATATCCTCAGGGATGGAAATGGAATTCTCCAAGAATTATGGTAAGAGATCCAGGTTGTTGTCACGTTTTTTCAAAAAGTCTCTGCAATCTTCACCTCTGAAGGTGAGCCTTGGCTCTAGGAGTCTCAGCATCTTACATAATACTTGAGGTGAAAGAATAACATGAGAATGGTCTTGGAGTGGAATTATCTATTGGCTTGGTATATATTTCTCAGCGCACCAGGCAACAAATTCCTTGCAGTCAAAAACTTCTGGAACATAACCTGTGCGCGCAATTTTGGACGTCCAAATTACTTATTTCTGAGCAGAGGGGGATGAATAATATGAATATTCTCTAGACCACTAAAAATTCCGATCTTCTCATCCAAAAATGTTCAAGGTATCTCCACAGAACTATTCTCGAGATGTTGCTACCATAAGTTGACGAGAGCATTCTTTTTTATCCAGATAATCTTAGAAATGGGTGCTTGAGAGATAATATATAATCTTCCGCAAATCATGCTTTAATGTGGTTAAATGAGGAAGTTCCTTGAGACCTTCACCTATTAATGACAATCTTTACGGGACCTGCATAATGAGTTATTAGCATTAAACCATACTAAATGTGCATTGGGAAAAGCAAGAAGGTGGCGGGGACGAACATGAGCGGAATAGGATTTGAGACTTTTATGAACCTTTTGTTGATATTATGGTATCTGTGGGAGGTATTTACCTCCAAATGTAACCTTGATGAGAATAGAATATTTCGAGAAGCAAGAAGTAACCCTAAAGCGTTGAACATAACCCTATAAGACAAGTCGGCTCAAGGAAATAATTAATATTAAGTATTTAGTCTCCAGAATGAGAAGTCAGCCCAAATAGCTCAAGAAACAGTATAAATACAAGTAGCCATACCTCATTTTGTACACACTACTCATAATTGCAGCTGGGAAGAAGTGCGCACTGTAGGAACCGTACTAGTGTGCAAGTAGGAACTAGACTAGTGCGCACTGTAGGAACCGGACTAGTGCGCAAGTAGGAACTAGACTAGTGCACACTGTAGGAACTGGAATAGTTTCCTGGTTTAGGCTCGGACTTTCTGTTGGTTATGGTTGGACTTTCTGATCAATCTTGGTTATATTTATATATTAGCCTTGGTTGTTTATTGGTTTTCTTCCAGAATCATTCTTTGTCAAGGTTAAGGTGCCCGGGGGTGGCTTTGGCCTATGGTTGAGTGACAATATTGATATATTGTCTATGTTTAAATGAGCACATCCATTACTTTCTAACAAGTTATGGGCCTACACTATCTTCGGACAGTCTAACCGCTGGAAGATAGATTGGGAGGATTTTCTCAGTTCTAGTTGCAGTTGCAGCTAGTTTTTGTTGCAACAATGAAATGCTAACCCTCTTGTTGACGCACCTTAAGTAAAGGGATTGACTTAATTTCTGGATAGCCTAGTGTGCCCTAGCCTAGCACACCTCTTGGTATTCTCAGCAAGCCAAGCTGTCAAGTTTGATTTTTTGGTCAAAGTCAAAGGTTGACCAAGTCAAAGCAGTTATGACTTACTCTATGAAGTCAGAAAAAAAGTTAGAAAGTGCTTCTAACTTCAAAGCATGGAAGACAAGGATTGACCTCATCCTTGCCAAGAATAAAGTGTTGGACATTGTGAAAGGAAAGATCATGGAACCACATTTCGAAGAAGGAAAAGAGAAGGAACCTCAGAACGTTACAGTTATGGAGAAGTTAAAAGATAATGACATCAATGCCATGAGTATCATAGTGTAATCTATAAAATACCACCTAATACCCTACATCTCCCATCTTGACTCATCTAAGAAGATGTATGATTCCCTAACAAACCTCTTCTCAGTCAGAAACATTGGACATGTAATGAGTCTGAAGAATAAGCCCTGTGACATGAAAATGAATGATGATGACAACATAACATCATACTTTGTGAGAATATCTCAGTTAAGAGATCAAATACAAGTTATTGAAGATATCATTTCATAGAAGGAACTAGTAAATATAGTACTCAATGGTCTTCCCAAGACATGGGATGCATTTGCTGCAAGCATGAACACAAGGAAGCAGTATCCTACATTTGAAGAACTTTGGACTTGCTGTGCACAAGAAGAATAAAGGATTAGTGCAAAAGAGAAACCCCAAAATAAATACGATGATCAAGCCTTCACAACAAGGTTCAAGAATTTCGGGAATAAAAGGAAGTTTGGCTCAAGAAAGAAGCCAAATCAAGAGAAAGATATGTCAAAAATACAATGCTTCAACTGTCGAAAATATGGTCACTACAAGAATCATTGTCCCGAGCTAAATAAAAGGAAGGAAACACATGAAGCATCAGTTGTCGAAGAAAGGAAACCCTCAAACAAGACCAAGCAAGATAAAACAAACTTCTTCTTCTAAGACAAGGTAACAATATTCTTCATATTTCTTGTACATACCATGTTTACATAGTTTCTCTACATATCTTGCATATCTATTTCTTAGAAGATAATATGTTCAAAGTGAAACAATACCTATGGAATAATAACAAGATAAGTATTGATATCACGATGGCTCTAAGACAAGCAATACACATGGAAAGATGAAGTACATTGAAAATCCTTGGTAACAATTCTTGTGGAAGCTATTACAACTACCGAAATCGGAATAACACTTGAAGAAACCTAGAAGAAGTAAAAACTGAAAGAAGTCAACAATCAAAAGGAAAAGACTTGTGACACTTTACAGAAGGCAATAAGGATGCAGACATAAGCGTGGACTCTCTTAGATGGAGGGAGCCAATTATATAATTCCAAAAGAAGAGCATGCATTCATGCATGAAGCAAGCAAGGATTAGGAGGGAGCTAATCCTAAATAATATGATCCATTGAAGATTATGAAGTATCTATCCATGTTCCCATCAATGGTGGCAGCCATGAAAAGCAGCACGTGTTCAGTTTTACTTTAGAATAAGTCTTCTTCGAATAGAAGTCTTAAAGTATCCCTGGTTGTCCATCCACATCCATGATCCTATGATGAAAGGACAAAGTCGAAATATTCAAGGCATGAAATCTATAGAAAACTCCATGAACCCAAGAGATAAAGAGAAACATGAATAAGAACATGAAGATTCCAAAAGAGAAAGAAAATCTAGAAAAACCAGTCATTATATCGAGAATCACAAGACTACCAGCTTGATCTGAACCCTCTAGAAGCAATCAAGCAAAAGAAATGGAAGTTGTGATAAAGAATAGTGCATGGAAGATTTATGAATGGAAGCATTACGAGATCCAGAACTAAAGGTTCTCCCAAATAGAGGGAGAAGACTATGATGATAGATTATTCCAGTAGCCAGACATACCAAGGCCATTATATCTCCTAAAATATCCATGGGTTCGAGTTCACATCAGATGAATGTAAGGATTGTTCTCCTCAATAGAGTAATTGAACAAAGAAGCATATGTAGAGCAACCTCAAGGTTTTGAGGTATACCAGAAAAACACTCTTGTATGCAGATGGAAGAATATCTTTGTATGGATTCAAACAACTTGGTGCAGAGCCTCCAATGCACAGCAGAAGCATGGTGAAAACTTTCTATAACAGAGATATTGTATCAGAATGGTTACTCAGAAGTCCAGGATGATGGATTGCTAATCCATGACAAACTCTCATGATGACAGAAGAAGCGCCACTTGGATATGTTATAGTTTGAGATTTTCCACGATGTCATAAGCTAGCAGGAAACACAAGAGTTGAATCCAAATATGATATACTACAATGATCAGATCTATATGAAGCCTTCATAGAAAACCAGTGTTCCAGAAAGACCGAAGTACATTGAAATTGAGCATTACATTCTCCATGATGAAGTCCAGAAAAGAGAAGTGGTTCTCCAATATATCTCCATAGATGAGAAGATAAGAAGATATTTTGGTAAAGCCTCTGTCCAAGATGAAAGAGTTTGTGCACTCAAGAGACAAGATGGAGCTCGTGGAGACAACTTCCTTATTGAAAAGGGAAGAATTGACTCCTATATTGGGAGGGAGCACTAATGTGTTATTGATTTATGGACAACCATTTTTCAATTTGAAAAATGGTCCAGGATGAGCAGTTCCTTTCTAGTTCGGAAAGTGGTTTGAGATTTTTGACGGGCAGGCATTTTTCCAGTTTGGAAAATGGTCCAGATCGAACGGTCATTTTCATAATGAAAATGGTTTTATGGATTGTTGATGTATCATAGAAGGTGATTCCCCTTGTGGCCAATGTGGGGGAATGGTCTAGGACAGTCTTTATTCTTAGCAGTCACTCTCAGTAGTGGTCAAGAAGACTGGTCTTCCTCGTCGGACAATCATTCTTTCGAATCTCACAGTTATGAGCAGTTTCGAAGAATGGTCTGTTTTGGAGGTTGGTGCAGGACAGTCATTTACTTAGGAAATGGTCTGGACAGTCATTCCCTAGGGTAGATTCATTCTCTCTAGGTTTCACTTTGATAGTGCTGGAGGAATGGCCCAGATAGGTGAATGGTCCAGGTTCAACAATCAAGGACAGGCATTCCCTAGAGAAGAATCATTCTCTCTAGGTTGCACTTTGTTTAGTACCAGAGGAATGGCCCAGATAGGTGAATGGTCTAGGCTCAGAAATCAGTACAGTTATTCTTCTATGCTTGAGAAGAATAGTCCAGTAGCTCATGACTAATGTTTTACCTTCTGAGGGTAGATGATCTTCCATATCTCACAGATGTAAGTGGAAGAATGGCCCAGATGATTCAGTTTATATCATGACATTGTTTTTTTATGCAGGTTGATATCAGATGATATGATTTCTATGGAGACTATATGTCTCTGGACAATAGATGTATGCTACTATGGTGGATGTGTTCCACTAGTTGCGACTATGTGTCACTGATTAAGTAGCTCTATGCTACTTGGTGTGGTAGTGTAACACTAGATTGAAGTTGTGTACTACTATGGATAGACACATTTGTGTTCTATTGAATGACATTGTTCTTATTTTCCTTGAATACTATCAGTAGTGTTGAAAATGATTATCAGCTAGATGGATGGCCAGTGTACTAATGAACAAACATTCTTCAGACGAAAAATGGTCCAGGACATTTATTCTTCTAGGACATATGCCCAGATTAGAAGAATGGTTCTTGTATCACAATTTGGAGTGAGTGACTTATTCAACATCATGTCTAATTACTCCGATGGAGTATGGTTTCAAGAGATGATGTAATTGATTCTATCAGATGACACTTATAGTGATGATGGTGCTCGTGATCTAATCATGATATAGACTTTATGACTATGATGATGCTACCGGTTGAATGGTATGTTTGTGCTCAAGGCCATTACCTTCAATACCTCCCTAGCTAGAAGGGAGTGTTGATATTATGGTAGTTGCGGGAGGTATTTACCTACACATGTAACCTTGAAGAGAATAGAATATTCAGGGAAGTAAGAAGTAACCCTAAAGAGTTGAACATAACCCTAGAAGACAAGTCGGCTTAAGGAAATAATTAATATTAAGTATTTAGTCTCCATAATGAGAAGTTGACTCAGATAGCTCGGGAAACAGTATAAATACAAGTAGCTAGACCTCATTTTGTACACATTGCTCATAATTGTAGCTGGGAAGAAGTGTGCACTGCAGGAATTGGACTAGTGCGCAAGTCTGGGGAGTAACTGCAGTCGGCAACTGTCGCAATCTGGTTTCCTGGTTTAGGCTCAGAATTTCTGTTGGTTATGGTTGGAATTCCTTATCAGTCTTGGTTATCTTTATGTATTAGACTTGGTTGGCTATTGGTTTGCTTCCAGAATCATTCTCTGTCAAGGTTAAGGTGCCCGGGGGTGGCTTCGGCCTATGGTTGGGTGAAAATATTGCTATATTGTCTATGGTTAAATGAGCACATCCATTACAATATAACACCTGCCAACTCGCAAATGGAGAGGGTCAAAAAATGGTTAAGTTTTGTGAGGCAGTCGGATGGACTCAACATAGGAGAAATGAGATACTTGGAAGCTCGGGGATTACGGAGATGAAAATGTAGATCGTGGATCTTTTGGATACAAAATATATATCACAAAACATGAGATATGAGATTTCAAACTCGTCAACCCGAGAAATCGCGATTGCAGAAACAACTAAGTATGGGACAATGTGGCGGTTGTGCAGACTCAATATGTGAGAATTTGGATTGGAGATGAGTATTCACGAGTTCTCCAACCCAGGAACCCATCGTTCTGGAAAAAAAAATGACTAAGTATAGAACTAGAAAGGGAGAATAAAAGGGAAAAAGGAAAAGGGGAAAATGGGTAAGTATAGAAGAGGGAAAAGAAGGGGAGAAAAGAATTTGGGAAAATAGAAAAGGGGAGGGAAATTCTAGAAGCGGGAATTGATCTCAACAACCTTATAATTAAATTGACAACAATTTTTGGTTTTGAACTTTCGACAAATTTTTGGGGTCCTAAACAACATTTATTTTGTTTTCATTGCAAGTAGTGTAAAATTCAAAGGATTCCCTTGGTTCAAACCCTCCCTATAAATCTTGTTGAGATATTTCTCATGGGATAAAGAGCACCAAAAATAAATTTCATATGAGAAAATAATTTCCTTGGGAAGTTGTTGTATTAACTAAGCCCCCTATGGCCCATAATTCTTTCACCACTACAATCAACGTTTTTGGATTTTAGTGTTTTTGGAAATTATGTTATAATATGGTTGTAACCTCTTGTTATGTATTTTCTATGAATGAGTAGTCAAGTTAATACAATGAATAAAAGAGAGGTGGGACTCTAAGTCTTGTTGGTTTTTATGGTTAAGGGTTTCCAAGGGAATTTTTTGTGTATTAAGTGTGTGCACTATTATTTAATTTATATTTTTCTTAAGAATATTTATATTCATTTGATCTAGGTGGATATCGGTGGCCACCCACCTATTCCAACTGGCTCATCTTGGCAGTTTTTCAGTTTCAAATTTTTATCCTAGTTTTGGAGTTCTGAACTTCCGGGATCGTTTTGAGGCCCTAAAAAATGTTTTTAAGGCTTGCCATAGTCAAATTGTAAACAAAGTTAGAGTTTGAAGGAATAATGTGTATTCCTCGGACATAAATTTAAAACGGGTTATCTTGCGCCTAAAATGGAGATCGTATGCAAAAGTTATGACCCCGAGAAGTTGATGTATTAACTTACCCCAACAAGGCCCACATGACTTTTGGAACTTCATCTCCTATGGTTAGGTTTTTGGATGTCTAGGGTTTTGGCATTCATATTTATTGTAAAAATGATTTCAGAGACTCATTTTATTCATCTTCTTATGAATGAGTGCATTCATCACATATCTTCTTAGAGATAAAACACCACCATTCTAGCAAGCTTGTTTTTTGTCTGCATTTTACAGTTTCAACATATTTCATTATTGAACATAAGTCGGTTTTACTGTATCTCTATTATTGTTTCTTGTGTCTCTGTGTTAATAATAATAATAATAATCTATTTTCATTTCGTTCTACTCATAAAATCCGGATCAATGATATCAGAGCGGTCTGCTCCTTGTCATTCTTAGTGCATGTCCCCGACGAGGTCAGGGTACAAAGTGTTGGGTATCGCACTTGTTTCTCTTGAGGAAAAAATATCTCACATGACCAAGCGACCTTCCATGGTGGGAGAAAATAAAGACAACGAGACATGAGATCCTTTCAAACTGTTGCTCGAGGAAGCCCTCGTGCAATAGAGGAACGAGATGATGGATAATTTTGCACAAATCCTTTGATGGCTACCAACATGCAATGCATCTTCCTCAAGAAGAGGCGCTTCCCCCTTCAAGGTACATATCAACTTTGAAATTCCTATATTTAAAGTTCAAATAGACATGGATGTTGTAGACAAATCGTTGAATCTACTAGGAGGGCATTTTTTTGTCCATAACTTTTCGAATAGAGAAAATATTACTTTTGCACTCCTCACAGTAGTTCTCCATGTCAAATATTGGTGGGAGACTTTATGTGAGAAAAATGCAACAAATGAACCCTCATTATTTACAGTCACACTCACATGGGAGTCCTTCAGGGATGTTATTAAGGAACAATACTACCATGTTGTAATTTATGACGACATGTATACAAAATGGACCACACTATAGCAGGAAATGGACCAGGCAGTGCCAGAGTTCACAAATATCTTCCATACCTTGCACACCAACCTGGGTATAAAATATTTTGAGCGGGATATGGTGCTCAAGTACAGTGGTGGATTGCATATATACATCCAATAATAAATGTAGTTTCTGGACATCTCATCCTTGGGCACAGCCTATCGATATGCCATCAAAATCAAGCAGAAGCTTAAACAAAAGATGTGACAGTTTGGGTCTAGGAACCCCTCACAGCAGAAGCAGAGCAAGGGCAGTCCCAAACCACAAAACAAAGGGCGGAGAAAATATGGAAAGCCTTAGGACAACCAATGTAAGCTGCAAATAAAGAAGGACAATGGAAAGACGAAGAAAGATACCAAGAAGTGGTGCGACTTCCATAAGAGCCCTTGGCATAAAACTGTTGATTTCCTCTCAAAGTAGTAATTGGTGGTTGAGGTGAAAAAATATAAATTAGATGTGGGTTCTGACTCTAATTTAGAACCAGAAAAGGGGAGATGGATCATTGACATGGAACCCAGTGCCACCATTTCTACCACCAAGATCCAGTCTGGTAAGCTTGATGAGCCAGAGGAAGCCGAGCACCTCTTTCATTCATAGATGTGGGTGAAAGGAACCCCACTGAACTTCATCGTTGATAGTGGTAGCCAAAATAACATCATCTCAGTGGAGGTCATCAAGCGGTTGGTCATGCCAACAATACCCCACCCGCAACCCTACACCATCAAATGGCTCCGCTAAGGAAGTGATCTTCGTGTCAACCAACGATGTCACATGTTGTACGACATCAATCCCTTCAAAGATGAGATATTGTGTGATGTTTCTCCCCTTGAAGTTTGTGATGTTCTTTTGGGCCAAACTTATTTATGGAAACATCATGTTGTATATGAGTCTAGGCCTCGCAGTGTTATTATTACTTTGAATAGAAAATTGTACAGGATACCTAAGGTAGTCCCACCTAGTGCCATTTCCTTGATCTCTATCAAGAAATGCAAGAAGTTCATCTCTCAGACTGGGAAGTTGTTCTTCTTCGTGATTCGCTCTCAAAGTGAGTGAAAGATTGCAACCACATCCAGAGCCTCTGCGATGAACCTATCCACGTAGCAAAAGCAAGTGGATAAGGTCATGGAAGAATAAAAATACATGTTCTCCTCACCTACTAGGCTACCTCTATATTGTCAGGTCAATCATTCCATCGATATGACCCCCAATGCATCGCTACCCAATGGGCCATTCTATCACCGCTCTTTGTTAAAAAATGAGGATATCAAGCGTTAGATCTAAGAAATGCTCCAAAAGGGGCACATCCAACCCAACTCATTGTTAAATTTTTAATTAAAATGTAGTACCAAGGCAAGTGTTTCTCTTCCCTAGGCGCCTAAGGGGAGAAATTGCCGAAAGTGGGCCTTAGTCAAATTAATTTGTGAGATGCAAATTAAAAGATAACTTTATGATTAAAGTGAGGGTGAGTGAAGAGACACCAAATCTCAGCCACCCATCTGATCTAATCTCAACCGTTAGATTAGAAAACTCCTCACCTTCCCTCATGAGGTTGATTAAGGCAAGTGGGCGCACCCATTCTTGGGTAAGAGAAAAAAGAGAGCAAGAGACTCTTGGTGAGATGCCAAGAGGCTCTTGGTGAAATGCCAAGAGCAGGGTAAGAAGAAAAGAGACTCTTGGTGAGATGCCAAGAGGTTCTTGGTGAGATGCCAAGAACAAGAAGTGGAAGCAATCTTGTTGAGAGAGCAAGAGACTCTTGGTGAGAGGCCAAGAGGCTCTTGGTGAGATGCCAAGAGAAAGAGAAGAAGATGCAACAACA
>ML789051.1:309976-323358 GCA_009831015.1 Picea engelmannii | reverse complement strand
GTCTAATATTTTCTGAGTTTTGCATATTGCTGATATTTAATTTCTGCGTTGAAAACGATGTTCATAATCCTCATGTTTCAGTTCTGAAATTTATTTTCTGTTCAGAAATTTATTTTCTGTTAAGTTTTTTAGATGCTGAAACATCGTTGTAGCTTATGCTGAAACACCACTGTAGTATATGCTGAAACACAGTGCTGAGTATATGCTGAAACACCAGGCTGTAGCATATGCTGATGCTGAAACACCATTGTGAGTAGATGCTGAAACACGACTGTAGCATATGCTGAAACAGTGCTGAAACTGAGTTTGGCATTTAAATTTGACTGAAAAATCAGCGAGACTGAAACTGGGTGGGATTTTGAAATATTAACACTCATTTCCTTTTGGAAGCCCAATCGTGCTTGTGTAGAAGAAACATGGGACCCAAGGAATCTACATTGATTACTAGGCCCTAAATAAAATCACATTCAGGAACTGGTACCCGATTCCCCAAATCGACAATCTCCTTGATCAACTCAAGGGGGACAAATACTTCAGTAAGATTGATCTAAAGTCTAGCTACCATCAGGTCCCAATAGAGAAAATAGATATATGAAAGACTTCCTTCAAGTCAAAAGAAGGTTTTTTTGAATAGTTGGCCATGCCCTTTGGTTTGACAAATTCCCCAACAATTTTCATGAGGATGATGGATGATACCTTGCGGCCTTTCACCAATTATTTTGTAGTGTTTTATTTGTATGACATTGTGACCTACAACAAGACTTGGGTGGAACAATTGTAGCATATTCAACAAGTTATGCACACTCTACGATAGCACAAGCTATATGCCAACTCAGAAAAAAAATTCCTTCGGCATGGACAAGGTCCAATACCTAGGCTACATTGTTGATGAGCATGGTGTGCATGTGGATCCATCCAATATCCAGGTCATCTATGACTCGTCATCCCCAGCCCCAACCACGCTCACTGAGATTAAGAGCTTCTTAGGCCTTGCCAAATTCTATCGTAGGTTTGTGTTGGGATTCTCTCATATTGCATGGACCCTCAGCTAAGTAACTAGGGGTGGTGGTAAGGAAAATTTTGTGTGGGGCCTATCCCAACAACAAGCCTTCGATGATTTGAAGTAGCGCTGGTGATCAACCCTGGTGATTTCATTACCCAACCTGCAACAACCCTTTGATATCGAGACATATGCTTTAGACTATGTTGTGGACACAGTTCTCACTCAACACGACCACCTCATGGCCTATCATAGTGAGAAACTATCAAATGTGGTCCGTAAGTACCCTACTTACGACAAAGAAATGTAATCCATTCTGAAATATTGTCGCTAATGGAGGAATTACATTCTTGGGAAGGGGACAATCATCCACATTGATCATAATTCGTTGCAGTTCATGTAGACACAAGGAAAATTGTAGAATGACTACCATCAGAAGTGGTCCACATACTTGCAGCAGTTCCACCTCAACATCAAGTATAAGACATGAAGTACCAATTGCATCTTTGATTGCCTCAACCGACCTCCAGTCATGGCACTCACCATCATGATAGAATATTACGACCACGAGACCTACGGATGGCCCCACCTCTATGAGAAATATCATGACTTCACCACCACTGACCTGATGTTCAACACAAACACAGTTCTCACTAATTTCCATATTCAGGACGGGATTATGTTCCATCTGGGCCATCTCTACGTTCCATTAAGAGAGCGAGAAAAGATGATTTGGGAATCCTACTATAGTAAAGTGGTAGGACACTTCATGATTGAAAAGAAAGTGGAAGTGTTGCAACAACATTTCTACTAGCCAATACTTCAACATAATGTCAACAAGTATATCTGGTCCTGCATTGCCTGCACTATTTCCAAAATGGCCACTAAGAAATAAGGCTTGTACACCCCTCTGCCTACTCCTAATAGACCCTGAGAATCCATCTCAATGGACTGCATGTCGATCCTTCTATCCACCAAGTGGGGAAATGATTGTGTTTTTTTGGTTGTTGATCGCTTTTCCAAGATGGTGATTATGGCCGCCTGCAAGAAGAGCATCAAAGCATAGGCCACTGGCAAGTTCTTCTTTGAACGTGTGTGGGTACATTTTGGGATACCACAAACCATTATCTCATATCAGGATAATCAGTTCCTCAACACATTCTAGTCGAGCCTCTGGTCACTATTGGACACCAAGCTCACTAAATCCACTACCTTCCATGCCCAGACGGATGGCCAAACCGAGGTCCTCAACCAAATGATCATACACATCTTGTGCATGTAAAATTCCAAGCACCCCTGCACATGGGATGAGAGTCTCCCCTATGTTCAACACATCTACAATAGAGCCATACATAGCTCAACCGACCACGGTCCCTTTCAGGTGGGGTTTGGATTTCAACCATTGGGTCCCATGGATGTTGCACTACCCCTTGCATCCACCCATGAAGACTCATCCCATGCTCAAACTGAAGCTAATGAAGCCACTTGTTTCATTGAGATGATTTAGAACATCCTCCAACAGGTTCAGGATATTTTACATAAGTCCAATTCCAAGTACAAGCAACACCATGATCAACACCAGGTGCCACACAAGTTTCAAGTGGGAGACAAAATTTGGATGTACTTGCATAAAGAACACCTTAAAGGGCCCCATCAGAAGCTTCGTCCACTTTGTTATGGACCTTAAACCATCACCAAGAATGTGGGAGACAATTCATTTGAGCGTAACATCCGCCCCTTCCTTGGATTGCACCCAATGTTCAATTTGGATCTCCTTCGACCATATTTTCCACCATTATTGGATACCTCGGAGATAGCAGAACAATTGACACCAACAGAGATCAACCATGACTGCATGGAACGATAACCCATTGATCATATCATGGACACACAGATCAAGGTCACACTCCAATAGAGGATCCAACTTTATCAGGTTGTCAAATAAGGGTAGCTCATGCACCAAGGCAAGTGGCTCACTTGGGGCCAAATTCAACAGAAATTTCCTCATCTGATGGGGGAAATAAACATTATGGATATCATTTATTCCTAAGGGGGGAGTATTGATCTAGGTGGATATCAGTGGCCATCCTCTTATTCCAACTAGCTCATCTTGACAATTTTTCAGTTGGGCAATTTTTTCCTAGTTTTCAGGTCCTAAACTTCTGGGACCATTCTGAAGCCCTAAACAATGTTTTTAGGGCTCGCCACACTCAAATCATACATGAAATTAGATATTGATGACATAATGTGTATTCCTTAGATAGACCTTTCCAATGGGTTATCGTGCGCCTAAAATGGAAATCGTATGCAAAAGTTACAACCTCGGGAAGTTGATGTACTAACTTACCCCAACAAGGCCCACATGACTTTTGGTTCTTCATCTCATACAATTAGGTTTTTGGATGTCTATGGTTTTGTCATTCATGTTTATTGTAAAATGGATTTCAAATCCTCATTGTAATCATCTTCTTTTGAATGAGCGCAATAGTCACATCTCTTCTCAGAGATAAGGTGCCACCATTCTAGCAAGCTTCTTTGCAACCTGCATTTTACAGTTTCAACATATTTCTTTATTGAATAGAAGCTAGTTTTACTATATCTATGTTATTTTTCCTTGTGTCTCTGTGTTAATAATAATAATAATAATCTTTGTTCATTTTTGTTCTACTCATAAAATCCAGATCAACATTTATTAACTTGGAAAGATTTAAAACTTACAAGAGGATGTCAGGGGGGATATGAGGGAAAGAGGGGAAGAGGAAGAGGGAGAGGGAGTGGAAAGAGAGGAGAAGGGAGATAAATAAGGGAAGAGACAAAGGAGAAGAGGGAGAGAATGAGGGGAAGAGAGGTAGAGAAAGGAGAGGAGGGAGAGGAAAATATGAAGAGGAAGAGGAAGAAGAAGAGGAAGAAAGAAGACATATTCCTTAAACCTACTTTTATTTATTTATTTTTTTGTAAATCCCATCTCTTATCCAGAACCCAAATCCCATTTCTAAAATCCAAGTTCCATCTCCAAAACCTAAATCCCATTTTATTTTAATTTTGCATTTTTTTTCTTTAAATAGGGGGTAGATGAAAAAAAAATTACCTTTGATTCACTGATACCCCACAATTATCCCTTTCCTTCTCTCGTCCAGTGCCCCTGACAAATCCCTTTCACCTCCAAGAATCTCTTCCCCACACCCTCATGTGAAAATGAAATAAGGGGACCCTCTTTTTTCACTTTATAGTAGATCTTCATTTTGCATCATTTATTTTATGTATTTTTTGAGTTTTGTGCCAATCACACATCTATTGTTTTGAAGAAAATATGGAGTGCATGTTTTATTCACATCAACCTTGTGTCATAGCCATGATGCAAAGGTGACACAAAAACTATTTCGCAAAAATGTGACGTGCAGTACTAAAAAAACATTAGCAAGGGCTTCGAGATGAAGTGATGCAAATAAGCAATATTATAGCCTTGTATTGTAGTAGTGAGCTTGAGTATTGAGAGGTAACCCATTAAAAAGGAGTTAGGAATAATTAGCTATGAAAACCATAGTATAATTTAAACCCTAGAACATTGATAACTATGGTCATTGCTATAGATTTCACAAATCACAACATCATGGCAAAAGAGTATAACCTAATCTTCAAATGGAAATATCTACTTTTGTTAGGAGGTTTCTTGGCATAGTCAACTTGGATCACTAGGTTAAGAGCTCCCTTTAGTGCACTTAATTTGACTAAAACTAATTACATTCCATTGCCTGATACTTATGATCATTAATCCAAAAAAGGGGTGTTCACACCAAACAAGTACGAATAGTGGATTTGTTTTGATTAATTACTCTCATTCCTTTTCTCAATTTTGTTTTCCTAAGTATCTTCATTTCTCGAGTTTGTCTATATTGATTAATATGACACTGGTAGAAGAGTGTACCCTTCCATAGGAGCTACAATGCATAAGTTCTTCTGATAGAACTCCGTCATCATAGAAACCTTAAATATGTATTATGTAGAAACTGTATTATGACATCTATGAATTAGGTTAGCATCTCAAAGATAGAAACACAAAGACTGCCAACATGCAATTCATATAAAGAGAAAAATTAATTTCCCTAATGGAAAAATTGGTGGCCCTATATCAAATGTTAGAGAAAGAGAATCAAGAAGAGGAACTCTTCAAGAAAGGAATATGAAACAACTTGTCTTTCTTGATTGATTGAGTTGCAAAGCGACAACCATGGATGGATTTTGAAGTTCAAAATTCTAGGGAGAAAAGAATTTGGGAAAATAGAAAAGGGGAGGGAAATTCCAGAAGCAGGAATTGATCTCAACAACCTTATAATTAAATTGACAACAATTTTTGGTTTTGTACTTTCGACAAATTTTTGGGGTCCTAAACAACATTTATGTTGTTTTCATTGCAAGTAGTGTAAAATTCAAAGGATTCCCTTGGTTCAAACCCTCCCTATAAATCTTGTTGAGATATTTCTCATGGGATAAAGAGCACCACAAATAAATTTCATATGAGAAAATAATTTCCTTGGGAAGTTGTTGTATTAACTAAGCCCCCTATGGCCCATAATTCTTTCACCACTACGATCAACGTTTTTGGATTTTAGTGTTTTTGGAAATTATGTTATAATATGGTTGTAACCTCTTGTTATGGATTTTCTATGAATGAGTAGTGAAGTTAATACAATGAATAAAAGAGAGGTGGGACTCTAAGTCTTGTTGGTTTTTATGGTTAAGGGTTTCCAAGGGAAATTTTTGTGTATTAAGTGTGTGCACTATTATTTAATTTATATTTTTCTTAATAATATATATATTCATTTGATCCAGGTGGATATCGGTGGCCACCCACCTATTCCAACTGGCTCATCTTGGCAGTTTTTCAGTTTGAAATTTTTATCCTAGTTTTGGAGTTCTAAACTTCCGGGGTCGTTTTGAGGCCCTAAAAAATATTTTTAAGGCTTGCCATAGTCAAATTGTAAACAAAGTTAGAGTTTGAAGGAATAATGTGTATTCCTCAGACATAAATTTCCAACAGGTTATCTTGCGCCTAAAATGGAGATCGTATGCAAAAGTTATGACCCCGAGAAGTTGATGTATTAACTTACCCCAACGAGGCCCACATGACTTTTGGCACTTCATCTCCTATGGTTAGGTTTTTGGATGTCTAGGGTTTTGGCATTCATATTTATTATAAAAATTCTTTCAGAGACTCATTTTAGTCATCTTATTACGAATGAGCGCAGTCATCACATATCTTCTTAGAGATAAAACACCACCATTCTAGCAAGCTTGTTTTTTGTCTGCATTTTACAGTTTCAACATATTTCATTATTGAACAGAAGTCGGTTTTACTGTATCTCTATTATTGTTTCTTGTGTCTTTGTGTTAATAATAATAATAATAATAATAATAATAATCTATTTTCATTTCGTTCTACTCATAAAATACGGATCAATGGTATCATAGCGGTCTTCTCCTTGTCATTCTTAGTGCATGTCCCCGACGAGATCAAGGTACAAAGTGTTGGGTATCGCGCTTGTTTCTCTTGAGGAAAAAATATCTCACATGCCCAAGCGACCTTCCATGGTGGGAGAAAATAAATACAACGAGACATGAGATCCTTTCAAACTGTTGCTCGAGGAAGCCCTCGTGAAATAGAGGAACGAGATGATGGATAATTTTGCACAAATCCTTTGATGGCTACCAACATGCGATGCATCTTCCTCAAGCAGAGGCGCTGCCCCCTTCAAGGTACATATCAACTTTGAAATTCCTATATTTAAAGTTCATATAGATGTGGATGTTGTAGACAAATTGTTGAATCTACTAGAAGGGTATTTTTTTGTCCATAACTTTTCGAATAGAGAAAATATTACTTTTGCACTCCTCAAAGTAGTTCCCCGTGTCAAATATTGGTGGAAGACTTTATGTGAGAAAAATGCAACAAATGAACCCTCATTATTTACAGTCGCACTCACATGGGATTCCTTTAGGGATGTTATTAAGGAACAATACTACCATGTTGTAATTTATAACAACATGTATACAAAATGGACCACACTATAGCAGGAAATGGACCAAGCAGTGCCAGAGTTCACAAATATCTTCCATTCCTTGCACACCAAGATGGGTATAAAATATTTTGAGCAGCATATGGTGCTCAAGTACAGTGGTGGACTGCATATATACATCCAAGAATAAATGTAGTTTCTGGACATGTCGTCCTTTGGCACAACCTATCGATATGCCATCAAAATCGAGCAGAAGCTTAAACAAAAGACATGACAGTTTGGGTCTGGGAACCCCTCACAGTAGAAGCAGAGCAAGGGTAGTCCCAAACCACAAAACAAAGGGCGGAGAAAATATGGAAAGCCTTAGGAAAACATATGTAAGCTGCAAATAAAGAAGGACAATGGAAAGACGAATAAAGATACCAGGAAGTGGTGTGAATTCCATAAGAGCCCTTAGCATAAAACTGTTGATTTCCTCTCAAAGTAGTAATTGGTGGTTGAGGTGAAAAAATATAAATTAGATGTGGGTTCTGACTCTAAGTTAGAACCAGAAAAGGGGAGATGGATCATTGATGCGGAACCCAGTGCCACCATTTCTACCACCAAGATCCAATCTGGTAAGCTTGATGAGCCAGAGGAAGCCGAGCACCTCTTTCATTCATAGATGTGGGTGAAAGGAACCCCACTGAACTTCATCGTTGATAGCGGTAGCCAAAATAACATAATCTTAGTGGAGGTCATCAAGCGGTTGGTCATGTCAACAATACCCCACCTGCGGCCCTACACCATCAGATGGCTCTGCTAAGGAAGTGATCTTCGTGTCAACCAACAATGTCACATGTTGTACGACATCAATCCCTTCAAAGATGAGATATTGTGTGATGTTTCTCCCCTTGAAGTTTGTGATGTTCTTTTGGGCCAACCTTATTTATGGAAACATCATGTTGTATATGAGTCTAGGCCTCGCAGTGTTATTATTACTTTGAATAGAAAATTGTACAGGATGCCTAAGGTAGTCCCACCTAGTTCCATTTCCTTGATCTCTGCCAAGAAATGCAGGAAGTTCATCTCTCAGACTGGGAAGTTGTTCTTCTTCATGATTCACTCTCAGAGTGAGTGAAAGATTGCAGCCACATCCAGAGCCTCTGTAATGAACCTATCCACATAGCAAAAGCAAGTGGATAAGGTCATGGAAGAATAAAAATACATGTTCTCCTCACCTACTGGGCTACCTCTACACTGTCAGGTCAATCATTCCATCAATATGACCCCCAACGCATCGCTACCCAATGGGCCATTCTATCACCGCTCTTTGTTAAAAAATGAGGATATCAAGCGTCAGATCCAAGAACTGCTCCAAAAGGGGCACATCCAACCCAAATCATCTCCTTTTGGAAGCTCAATCATGCTTGTGTAGAAGAAACATGGGACCCAAGGAATCTACATTGATTACTAGGCCCTAAATAAAATCACATTCAGGAACTGGTACCCGATTCCCCAAATCAACAATCTCCTTGATCAACTCAAGGGGGACAAATACTTCAGTAAGATTGATCTGAAGTCTAGCTACCATCAGGTCCCAATAGAGCAAACAGATATATGGAAGACTTCCTTCAAGTCAAAAGAAGGTTTTTTTGAATGGTTGGCCATGCCCTTTGGTTTGACAAATTCCCCAACAATTTTCATGAGGATGATGGATGATACCTTGAGGCATTTCACCAATTATTTTGTAGTGTTTTATTTGTATGACATTGTGACCTACAACAAGACTTGGGTGGAACACTTGTACCATATTCAGCAGGTTATGCACACTCTATGATAGCACAAGCTATATGCCAACTCAGAAAAAATATTCCTTCAACATGGACAAGGTCCAATACCTAGGCTACATTGTTGATGAGCATGGTGTGCATGTGGATCCATCCAATATCCAGATCATCTATGACTGGTCATCCCCAGCCCCAACCACACTCACTGAGATTAAGAGCTTCTTAGGCCTTGCCAATTTCTATCGTAGGTTCGTTTTGGGATTCTCTCATATTGCATGGACCCTCAGCTAAGTAACTAGGGGTGGTGGTAAGGAAAATTTTGTGTGGGGCCTATCCCAACAACAAGCGTTCGATGATTTGAAGTAGCGTTGGTGATCAACCCCGGTGATTTCATTACCCAACCTGCAACAACCCTTTGATATTGAGACATATGCTTTAGACTATGTTGTGGACACAGTTCTCACTCAACACGACCACCTCATGGCCTATCATAGTGAGAAACTATCAGATGTGGTCCGTAAATACCCTACTTACGACAAAGAAATGTAATCCATTGTGAAATCTTATCGCTAATGGAGGAATTACATTCTTGGGAAGGATACAATCATCCACATTGATCATAAGTCGTTGCAGTTCATGTAGACACAAGGAAAATTGTAGAATGACCACCATCAAAAGTGGTCCACATACTTGCAGCAGTTCCACCTCAACATCAAGTATAAGACATGAAGTGCCAATTGCATCGTTGATTGCCTCAACCGACCTCCATTCATGGCACTCACCATCGTGCTAGACTCTTACGACCACGAGACCTCCGGGTGGCCCCACCTCTATGAGAAATATCATGACTTCACCACCACTTACCTGATGTTCGACACAAACACAGTTGTCACTAATTTCCAAATTCAGGACGAGATGATGCTCCATCTGGGCCATCTCTATGTTCCATCAAGAGAGCGAGCAAAGATGATTTTTGAATCCTACTACAGTAATGTGGTAGGACACTTCATGATTGAAAAGAAAGTGGAAGTTTTGCAACAACATTTCTACTAGCCAATACTTCAACATGATGTCAACAAGTATATCTGGTCCTGCATTGCCTGCACTATTGCCAAACTAACCACTAAGAAATAAGGCTTGTACACCCCTCTGCCTACTCCTAATAGACCCTGAGAATCCATCTCAATGGACTACATGTCGGTCCTTCTGTCCACCAAGTGGGGAAATGATTGTGTTTTTTTGGTTGTTGATCGCTTTTCCAAGATGGTGATTCTGGCTGCCTGCAAAAAGAGGATCAAAGCATAGGCCACTGGCAAGTTCTTCTTTGAACATGTGTGGGTACATTTTGGGATACCACAAACCATTATCTCATATCAGGACAATCAGTTCCTCAACACATTCTAGTCGAGCCTCTGGTCACTATTGGACACCAAGCTCACTAAATCCACTACCTTCCATGCCCAGACGAATGGCCAAACCGAGGTCCTCAACCAAATGATCGTACACATCTTGCGCATGTAAAATTCCAAGCACCCCTGCACATGGGATGAGAGTCTCCCCTATGTTCAACACATCTACAACAGAGCCATACACAGCTCAACCGACCACAGTCCCTTTCAGGTGGGGTTTGGATTTCAACCATTGGGTCCCATGGATGTTGCACTACCCCTTGCATCCACCCATGAAGACTCATCCCATGCTCAAAATGAAGCTAATGAAGCCACTTGTTTCATTGAGATGATTTAGAACATCCTCCAATAGGTTCAGGATATTTTACATAAGTCCAATTCCAAGTACAAGCAACACCATGATCAACACCAGGTGCCACACAAGTTTCAAGTGGGAGACAAATTTTGGATGTACTTGCATAAAGAACACCTTACAGAGCCCCATCAGAAGCTTCGTCCACTTTGTTATGGACCTTAAACCATCACCAAGGATGTGGGAGACAATTCTTTTGAGCGTAACATTCGCCCCTTCCTTGGATTGCACCCAATGTTCAATTTGGATCTCCTTCAACCATATTTTCCACTATTATTGTACAAGTCGGAGATAGCAGAGCAATTGACACCAACAGAGCTCAACCATGAATTCATGGAACGATAACCCATTGATCATATCATGGACACACAGGTCAAGGTCACACTCCAACAAAGGATCCAACTTTATCGGGTTGTCAAATAAGGGTAGCTCATGCACCAAGGCAAGTGGCTCACTTGGGGCCAAATTCAACAGAAATTTTATCATCTGATGGGGGAAATAAACATATCATTTCTTCCTAAGGGGGGAGAATTGATCTAGGTGGATATCAGTGGCCATCCTCTTATTCCAACTAGCTCATCTTGACAATTTTTTAGTTGGGCAGTTTTTTCCTAGTTTTCAGGTCCTGAACTTCTGGGACCATTCTGAAGCCCTAAAAAACGTTTTTAGGGCTCGCCACACTCAAATCATACATGACATTAGATATTGACGACATAATGTGTATTCCTTAGATAGACCTTTCCAATGGGTTATCGTGTGCCTAAAATGGAAATCGTATGCAAAAGTTACAACCTCGGGAAGTTGATGTACTAACTTACCCCAACAAGGCCCACGTGACTTTTGGTGCTTCATCTCATAGAGTTAGGTTTTTGGATGTCTATGGTTTTGGCATTCATGTTTATTGTAAAAAGGCTTTCAAAGCCTCATTGTAATCATCTTCTTTTGAATGAGCGCAATAGTCACATCTCTTCTCAGAGATAAGGTGCCACCATTCTAGCAAGCTTGTTTGCAGCCTGCATTTTACAGTTTCAACATATTTCTTTATTGAATAGAAGCTAGTTTTACTATATCTATGTTATTTTTCCTTGTGTCTCTGTGTTAATAATAATAATAATAATCTTTTTTCATTTTGTTCTGCTCATAAAATCCAGATCAACATTTATTAACTTGGAAAGATTTAAAACTTACAAGAGGATGTTAGGAGGAATATGAGGGAAAGAGGGGAAGAGGAAGATGGAGAGGGAGTGGAAAGAGAGGATAAGGGAGATAAATAAAGGAAGAGACAAAGGAGAAGAGGGAGAGAATGAGGGGAAGAGAGGTAGAGAAAGGAGAGGAGGGAGAGGAAAATATGAAGAGGAAGAGGAAGAAGAAGAGGAAGAAAGAAGACATATTCCTTAAACCTACTTTTATTTATTTATTTTTTTGTAAATCCCATCTCTTATCCAAAACCCAAATCCCATTTCTAAAATCCAAGTTCCATCTCCAAAACCTAAATCTCATTTTATTTTAATTTTGCATTTTTTTTCTTTAAATAGGGGGGAGATGACAAAAAAATTACCTTTGATTCACTGATACCCCACAATTCTCCCTTTCCTTCTCCCATCGAGTGCCCCTGACAAATCCCTTTCACCTCCAAGAATCTCTTCCCCACACCCTCATGTGAAAATGAAATAAGGGGACCCTCTTTTTTCACTTTATAGTAGATCTTCATTTTGCATCATTTATTTTTTGTATTTTTTGAGTTTTGTTCCAATCACACATCTATTGTTTTGAAGAAAATATGGAGTGCATGTTTTATTCACATCAACCTTGTGTCATAGCCATGATGCAAAGGTGACACAAAAAACATTTTGCAAAAATGTGACGTGCAGTACTAAAAACAAATTAGCAAGGGCTTCGAGATGAAGTGATGCAAATAAGCAATATTATAGCCTTGTATTGTAGTAGTGAGCTTGAGTATTGAGAGGTAACCCATTAAAAAGGAGTTAGGAATAATTATCTATGAAAACTATAGTATAATTTAATCCCTAGAACATTGATAACTATGGTCATTGCTATAGATTTCACAAATCACAACATCATGGCAAAAGAGTATAACCTAATATTCTAATGGAAATATCTACTTTTGTTAGGAGGTTTCTTGGCATAGTCAACTTGGATCACTAGGTTAAGATCCCCCTTTAGTGCACTTAATTTGACTAAAACTAATTACATTCCATTGCCTGATACTTATGATCATTAATCCAAAAAAGGGGTGTTCACACCAAACAAGCATGAATAGTGGATTTGTTTTGATTAATTACTCTCATTCCTTTTCTCAATTTTGTTTTCCTAAGTATCTTCATTGCTCGAGTTTGTCTATATTGATTAATATGAGTGACACTGGTAGAAGAGTGTACCCTTCCATAGGAGCTATAATGCATAAGTTCTTCTGATAGAACTCCATCATCATAGAAACCTTAAATATGTATTATGTAGAAACTGTATTATGACATCTATGAATTAAATTAGCATCTCAAAGATAGAAACACAAAGATTGCCAACATGCAATTCATATAAAGAGAAAAATTAATTTCCCTAATGGAAAAATTGGTGGCCCTATATCAAATGTTAGAGAAAGAGAATCAAGAAGAGGAACTCTTCAAGCAAGGAATATGAAACAACTTGTCTTTCTTGATTGATTGAGTTGCAAAGCGGCAACCATGGATGGATTTTGAAGTTCAAAATTCTTTTCATGGGGCATTTTCACCATCAAATACAATAAAAAATTCAAACAAGTGTCATAAAACATAAGGAAAACAACAAAAATGGTTTATTTTGTACTCCAACCCATCAATT
>ML789051.1:286509-299451 GCA_009831015.1 Picea engelmannii | reverse complement strand
GGGCCATCACCTAAAAAAATAAAAAATATTAAATTTATATGGCCAATTTTTAAATATCATTGAAGTAGTTCATTAATATTAAAAAAAAACTTTGCAATGTAATTATTTACCTGGTCCTCTAGTCGGCACCATTGGAATGGTTGTCGGCCTATTCAATTGATCTTCACGTCAAGGATGATCATCTATGACATTCTCTTCCATTGAAACGTCAAAATTTATAAGTACAAAATTATTAAGTATATGATTAATATATAGACATTTTACCGTCGTGGGCCTCAGTCACAGGAACATCTTGGGGCTGCACCTCACTGGGATGGATCTGCTAGGGAGCACCATGATCTTCTGGCTACATTTCACTATCAATGCTCTGTTGTTCAGTACTAATGGTTTCGTTGATCGTGTTGCTCCCCTGATTAAAATAAAGTAAGACATTAAATTATGGACGATATCAAACATTTATGTATTTTATAAGTAACGAAAGGTTAATGTGGACTGATTTTTTTTTACCTTATCCCGCAAATTGGATCTTGGGGTCTGCCCCATGCTTTTCCTATGATCAACCATGGCTTTATAACTATACTTGTAACCAAGTTGGAGGTCTTCCTTCGTGGTTTCAATTCTAAATTCGTCGCCCTGCATTGCATAAGGGTATGGTTTTTTAATGTTTTTGGATGCAATTACCTTAAAGTTGTAAGGTGATACAAATAATATTCTTAAGATGTTTGGGTACTTACGATTCGTGACTGTAACCTCGAGTAGCTGCCCTGGCCTAGCTTGTGTTGGCCATGTTTGGCAATCCTTTCTTTGGTTGCCTTCGAAGTGTCAGGCAACCTATCATCAAATTTTTCAAGTATGTTATATATAACCACACTTTTATTTAGATCTAAAGAAAAATAAAGCTAGTATTGAATTCAAAAATTTGTAATTTACCTTGGTGTACCAGTTATTTGTTCTCCTGATTTTTTCAAAATCTTCTCTTTTGCATCATCAATGATCGCCTTCCACTCCCTCTCTGGAATTGAGGGAGAACGCTCATACCTAGGATTTCTTGCCAAGCTTCGTCTATAAATATCCCGGGTATATTTTAAATATTCACCCACTGCAGATGTGACCACTTTTGTATTGAACGTGTCTACACCAAAGAGACCTTCAAGATAATCCATAAGTTCCTTTTTGAGGTTGGAATTCTGGAAATTCCACCTCATGCGTAAGGTTGCCCCAAAAATAGACAAGGCCTTGCTCTCTATGTGCCTATAAAAAAGGTTGTTTCCTACACACAAAAAGATATGATCATTAATTTGAAATTAATAATCTAGATGATTTTTGTATGAGGACAACATTAAACGATTAAAATATGAATTAAAACTACCTGGGAGTCTTGATTGTTTTAATAGAAGTCCATTATCGTCGACCCAAAATGTGCACGGAAGGGTCCCCGTGCTTGTCACACGTCTAGCTACAGGAAATAAAACCATCTCAACCACATCACTATCATCCTCATCTCTGCCACCCTCTCTAGACTCTGATTGAGGTGTGGATTCCTGTCGGTGCGTGTCATGGCTCCTATCTAAATGAGGTGTGGAAGATGGAGAAGTAAATAGTGCTCTAGAAATTGTATGACCGCCCACATCAAGACTCTGTAGCGTCTTTGTAGCGCCACTACTACCAACCCCGGGCTAAACAGGCTCCAAATATTCCTTTATAAAAAAGAAAATGTTTTTTTTTCGTGAGATAATGTAAAAGTTAAAGAACAAAGTATCATAATTAAATATATGAGTGCATTAAAAAAAAAAAAATTAAATTATGGTTATTACCTTATATGTGTTAAGGTGTGACATAAGGAGCTTGATCCTTTCTTTGACGTGCGGAGTTTGTTCTGGATGATCTAACAAGCTAAATAGTTCCTTGTTAGCTTTAATGATATTTTTTTTTTTAATGAGAGCATCAGATCAGCGCAAGAATAAAACCCCTCCTCATCGGCGGAATCATGATCCACATGGTCTGCTGACTACATATAATTTCAGCAAAAACAATGTTATTTCAATAAAATTATATAAGCAAATAATAAAAACAACATAAAATGAAAGTGGAAATTACCAATATTAGTGGTCAACCACCTAATTTAATGTGATAACCCTCTTGATTTTGGAAATATTAAAAATGTGAAAACACTAAGGACATGATAAATTTATCATATGGATCTAAGGAAATTGCCATGTCATTATGATGATGTCAACATGGTTCAGAAATTGCCATGTCATTAAATGACTCACGACTCTTTTGCATAGAATATAGACAAAGGGATATAGATGTTTATGTATACCATCAAATATCCACGATGTAGGGAACCTTCACATCAACAACTTTGGGACCAATTAAAATATGTCGCATATACAAGGGAGACAAAGAAGGGAGTTGGTTTGGATAATAGGGAAAATCAAAAAGACATGTGGTAGGCTTAGAAATTTCCATGTCATTATGATGATGTCAACATGGTTGGCTCATTAAACACAAGGTCCAATTAAATTCCACCACATGAAAATGCAACATCAACATGAATGAACTTGGAAGGACTAGTGGTGGCTCTAGAGTGTGCCACATGAGACCACTACACATTTTGAAAGCTAAGTTAGAAGACACCCTTATCAAAAAAATTCCAAGTATTTTGGAGAATTGGACTCAAACAAGATTTCACTAGGCTCCAATTATACTTCAGATCCATAGGAATTGAGCAGATTTGGCATTTCAAATATCTCCAATGCAAGAACTTTCTTAGAAACATGGTACCTAGACTTAATCCTAATGCATAATATTTTAGGTTTGGATGCCTTGGTGGGCCTGGGGTTCCATGGCTTAAGTTCGTTAGACACTTGACACTTCCTAGAAGCATATTGCATTAGAATTTTGCATGCATGAGGAATAGGGAAACCAAGAGAATTTAATGATACAATGAGTTGTTATGAGAAAGAGTCCAAGATCTCAAAATCTCAATATAATGACACATGGAATAATCATGTATGTACAAGGGGATTAAAGAAGATAAGATTGAGAGAACACCAAGTGACCACATTAAAACAACCACATCCACTCTCATGTTTCTCCATGGTAGGATGCATCAAGTCCACAAAGGTACGAGTCTATGATAGTTGGATATGATGTGGACTAATGATTAAATGTCTAACGAGATCTGTCTCAGGAATCCTTAAACATGGTCGGCTCATTAAACACAAGGTCCAATTAAATTCCACCACATGGAAATGCAACATCAACATGAATGAACTTGGAAGGACTAGTGGTGGCTCTAGAGTGTGCCACATGGGACCACTACACATTTTAAAAKMTWAGTTAKAAGACACCCTTATCAAAAMRATTCYAAGTATTTTRKAGAATTGGACTCAAACAAGATTTCACTAGSCTCTAATAATACTTCAGATCCATAGGAATYGAGCAGATTTGTCATTTCAAATATCTCCAATGCAAGAACTTTCTTAGAAACATGGTACCTAGACTTAAGCCTAATGCATAATATTTTAGGTTYGGATGCCTTGGTGGGCCTRGGGTTCCATRGCTTAAGTTTKTTAGACACTTGACACTTGCTAGAAGCATATTGCATCAGATTTTTGTGTGCATGAGGAATATGGAAACCAAGAGAATTTAAGGATACAATGAGTTGTTATGAGAAAGAGTCCAAGATCTCAAAATATCAATATAATGACACATGGAATAATAATGTACGTACAAGGGGATTAAAGAAAATAAGATTGATAGAACACCAAGTGACCACATTAATACAACCACATCCACTCTCGTGTTTCTCCATGGTAAGATGCATCAAGTCCACAAAGGTACGAGTCTATGATAGTTGGATATGATGTGGACTAATGATTAAATGTCTAACGAGATCTGTCTCGGGAATCTTTATAGGATCCATGTCTTGTGTTCTAACACCTCCCATATAAGAATATCCATGTCTCATGTACTAACACCTCCCATATAAGAAGAGCTATGCATATTTGATATTGATAGAGGAGAAAATTAGTGAGGGAGCGACACAAGTCCAGGACTCCTAGTAGAGCCAATGGAACCTCCCTCTAATCTTATAATAAATGGGACATCTAAAGATGAGGTTCTCTTGCATATGAATCAATATCTTGCAATTGACACAATTGACAAATCCTCTCTAATGAGGAATGTGATGATTTACCCAATTGGGAGTTGGTGAGAGCAAACCCTAAACTTGCCAAGAGAAATCCTAAGGATATGCATCCAATCTCTTTGAGTATAGGCAAGTTTGACTATAAGTTCATCCTTCAGCTACATGAAGTGCTTGAAGTAGAACGCCATCTTAGGGTCGAGTCCCTTAGGGGGTGTTCAATTGACCTAGATGTATTGTTTGTGGATATCCTCTCTAATCACCTTGTTCAAGGAGCTAGAATGTGATCGGTGGGATCCAAGGAGTATCTATAAGGGGGGAGACAATCAATAGGGATGCCAACAAACTGAAAAAACAAAGAGACCTTAGAGGACCAAATTGTCTCATCCTAGAGGGGATTGTAGAGGCAATCTCTTTTGATCAATAAAGATCCAATAAGGGGTATCTCTCCTTCCATGTGGTTGAATCTCCTAAAGTTCGAATCCTATGGAGGAAGGATACAAGTGTGAAAATAGTTTTGAGGCACAATGGATGGGCCTTGTTTCCGCTCAAACTCTCTCCTAGAAGGAAAAGTCCTAACCGCGATGGGATAGCCTAGAGGCAACTCTTAGGCAAGCCACCCACTGTCACCTTGGTGGCCTTGCTCCACTCTTTAGACTATTGGAAGGGTATCCTAGTCAAGGGGGGAATCCATAAAGATCAAGCTAAGATATGTTGTTGAGTAAGAAAGAGAAGCTCTCTAACGTGGCTTAGCAAAGACTTGGGCAACTTGACACTACCCTCTCTCAAGGTAAAAAGGGAAACTTAAGTGTGTATGAACAGTGGATTAAATTACCAATTGTGAACAAGCTCAAAATGTGTTTAACTTAGACAAGTGCTCATTCAAAATCATGCTTTGGAAATTGAAAATGAAATCTTGCTGGTCAATGCTTCATATACCATGAAATTCTATTAGGATGTGAAACATGCTTCCAATTGTAAAATGAAACAGTGAATTTAAAGAATTACATCATCTATTCATCATATCATTAACATCAAGAGTCAAGAGTCTTATTACCATCATCTGTGGATCATATCTCAAGAATAATGTGTAATAGTAAGCCAAGTAAACACTACAGGTACTGTTGTTATTATTAAAGAAGTGTGAAGACAACAGATTTATTAAGTGAGCACAGTTGCACTATTCATTGTGAGGAATGGTTGTGTCATTCAACAGTGATCATTAATGCCTTTAACCATGAGAACAGATATCCAAAGTGAGCAATCAGTTAGTGTTTTCTTAACAGCATTCAGAACATGTTACCACAAGTTTGTTATCATGAGAATACCAGCATTAGATTATCCCAAAATAGCAATGTAACACCTTTACTTGAAACAGTTTGTCCAAGAAAGTGTATATTGTGTGAAAAGAATATCTCAACAGCGAAATGTTCTCTCAAATATTCAAGTGCGTGTGGAAGTTCCAACAAATTATGACCATAAGGATAGACCATCCACAATGTGACAAGTGAGTAGTAAAAGGACTGTAAGTGTTGGCATTAATGTTAAGAAACCATGTACTGTATAAACGGTGTATTAGTATGCACCAACAGTGAACAATTTTAACCTTTCAAATATGTTTAGATATGTGTGTCATAAAACAAGTGTTGAGAACCCAGTATTCAAGAGTTATTATGGCACAAGAGTGGTGTCATGTCAAGATCCAAATCACATTTTTGAAGTTTCCTATGTAAGATAACAGTGTTGCCAATGAAAACCAAGGCTGGAAATGCATGAATATTGTACTCAAACACTAAATTGCTCCATCAGATAATGCATCGATCTACTATGGGAGAGAGTTGAGATTATGTAGAAATGAAAACGTTGCAATACAACTAAGAGTATCACCATGTATTGACCATCAAAACAAGTAAACCATGCTCAGATTTAGGAGATGCAATAGTTATGTTTGGCTTAGCATTTCATCAAATGATGCACTTACGTGTTTGTGTGAAATGATTATATTATAGCAGATCTAATAAAAACCACATAACCTGCAAACTAGTAACAAGGAACCCTCAAACCAGTCCCAAAGAGAGAAGACGTAAGCATTGTTGATATTATGGTAGCTTCGGGAGGTATGAACCTCTATTGTGACCGTTGACAAGATTAGAATGTTCCGGAAGGAATCAAAGAAATGAAGGAAACCCTAGACGAGATGTCGGTTCAAGATAGATAATTAACATGAATTAATTAGTACCCAAAGAGAGAAGTTGGCTCAGGCAAGTCTTCCAGGAATACTATAAATATAGGGCACCAATCTCTCAATTGACACACTCTCAAAATCACAGAAAGCCAGTTTATGTGCACTGCAGTCTAGCAGTCTTGTGCGCAAGTCCTCGGGAAGGTGCTGCGCCAATTTTGGGTGAGACTATCTGATCAGCTTGGTTACTTCTTGCTTGGTGTATTAGCCTTGCTTGGCTATTGGATTTCTACCAGGATTCTTCTCTCTATCATGTTTCTCCATGGTAGGATGCATCAAGTCCACAAAGGTACGAGTCTATGATAGTTGGATATGATGTGGTCTAATGATTAAGTGTCATGTGGAAAAACTATTGTGTCAAGCAATATAAATATGATCAGTCAAGAAGCACTCATTAAATGTTGGAAAAAAAACTAATGACGACTGGTAGATGAGAATAAGGACCTCCTAACATGATGGAGTAAATATTCTTGGCAAGATCAAAATAAATTATGGGGCTAGACATAAAATATCTGAAGATCAAGAAATTGTCAAAGATCTTGTTAAAATAAGGGATATGGAGCATGGTTGTTTTGATTGAGGGGTTCTCTTTCAAATAATTCAAAACTTCAAATTGTCTTTCAAATTATGATGATGCACCCTCTATTCCAGAAGAAGAATTGTGCCCATATTTTGTGAATGAAAACTCCTTAAAGTTTGTTAACCAGTCAGGGGTAGAATATAGGTATGATAGTTCCCTTGATGGCTCGTCAATGTATGACCTTTGCATTGATATTTTTATGGTCATTAAGGCATTAACATAATTGAGGTGCCTAACTTCCCAATAGAACTGATCTTTGTCCATGAATAGAGGCATTTTTCAAAATGTTGTGTTATTTTTTAAGGGAATTCAAATGCATAAAATCAGTAGGCTTGTGACAAAATTAATGAAGTGAAATTGGAACATAATTCTGAGAATGAAAGGGAAAGAAGTTGGCAAGATAAAAATGAATCAAATTTAGGAGAAAACCATTCTCAAGCCACAACTCATTTCATGAACATAGATAGGGAATAATATGAATAGTGCACTGATATTTTCAGTCCCATATCAAGGAAGGAGCATGTTAGTAATCAACTTGGGTATGATGTTGCTTCAAGAACCTTGGATATAATTGTTTTCCATGAAAATCAACTAGTAAATATGGAAAAACATTGATAAACTCCAAATGATTCTCATGTCTTCTTCCCTTTTCATTTTATGGAAAAATTGAGGAACCTGTTGATTCTTCAAAATTTTGTGTGGGAATACATATTCCCAAATGGCCATGGTGGAAGGATAGGAAGCAATTTGGGATTTTCTAGAATGGGTGATAGAAAAATTTGAAATCAATTTTCCAATGGAAACAAGACTACTTACTTTTCTCTTCATGTTTTGACTTCTATCTTTCTTCAAAAACCAAACTTACAACAACAACTAGAATGTGTTTTGAAGTTGGGTCATGGAGGCGACACTTCAACAAAATTTGAGATTGAAGTTTACATGGAATTTTTGAATGATTTGTCATTGGATAAACATGCTAGAGTTGTTGGCAATGAATATGAGGATATTTTAGAAGAAAGAGAAGGTTTGGGATTTATAATGCAAATTTTAGAAGGTTTGGGAGATATGGGACTGATAATTGCCTCTGCCAAAGCACCCCCTATAGTTTCATTTTCTAGGTGGAAACCTCCACTATACTTTCTTGCCTCACACAATAGAGGAACAACACCTATAGCAGTTAATTTTGGAGTGCTTTCTAAGCTAAAGAAGTGTACATGCCCATTTGTGAAAATTGGAAGGAGGAAATATTATCCCGAGCCTTTGGTTTATATGCTTGCCTTTCTTCTTTATGTAGACTGGAGCTTGGTAAAAAAAAATTGGTTGAGCTACTTAATATCCATTACATTGAAAACCATGATAATTTACTAGGGACTATCTACGCTATAAATTTATGAATACAAAGACCATGTACTGTGTTCCCAAGGTACCAAATATTTTTCTGATCATGAAGAAGATGATTGAGATGCATTCCTTTACAAATCCATGGCAGATCCTAACATTTTAGGAAATCAAGGATGTAATGGTACATACATTAATGAAATTTTAGATGGAATAGATTTTTGAAGATAATCCTCAGTGCTCTCAGTTTATGCATTCAATCGAGGAAGAGGGTTTTCATCTAAAAGCTGAAGAAATGAAAAATATGGAGCCATCACATGGCCTCAATGTTGACAGGGAAATCTGATGTATCTCATTTAATTTAGAGAATGGGACTTCCTTCATATTTTTTGTTGGTGACCCTATTTATGAGACTTACTTGGAATATTGCAACCAAACATAGCCACACTTCAAACGTGACTTATTTTCATTTTCGCACACCATTCTTGTTGTTTAAATATGGGAGAATAAAGGCTCAGAAAATGACATGGTTTAGCCACATATGGTACTAATTCACCTAAGGGAAGCCTTGTTTCCCAACAACGAGATCCTAAGATGAAGAAAAATCCATTTCCTAGTACTCATGTTGATATAACCACTAGCAATGACTAAAGATTTACCTCTTTCAATTATCTGAATTTTTCTTAAAAGACAAAACAACCAAGGCATTCATGGACTATTAAAATAATTGTTGTTTTTAGGCATTCAGATTCCACTTTAAAAGAAGACATTCAAAGTAATATTTCATGTGGAATAGATAACAAAGGACCTAAACCAAATGATGAAGGTTCTGAAAATTAATATGATGAGTTTAGTGATGAATTATTGATTAAGAGGGTGGATAGAGGCTATGAGAACATTGTAGGTGAATAAATATGGGAGAATAAAGGCTCGGAAAATGACATGGTTTAGCCACATATGGTACTAATTCACCTAAGGGAAGCCTTGTTTCCCAACACCGAGATCCTAAGATGAAGAAAACTCCATTTCCTAGTACTTATGTTGATATAACCACTAGCAATGACTGAAGATTTACCTCTTTCAATTATCTGAATTTTTCTTAGAAGACAAAACAACCAAAGCATTCATGGACTATTAAAATAATTGTTGTTTTTAGGCATTCAGATTCCACTTTAAAAGAAGACATTCAAAGTAATATTTCATGTGGAATAGATAACAAAGGACCTAAACCAAATGATGAAGGTTCTAAAAATCAATATGATGAGTTTAGTGATGAATTATTGATTAAGAGGGTGGATAGAGGCTATGAGAACGTTGTAGGTGAAGGAGCAACTGGAAATGCAGTTTTGGATGCACAAAATTTGTTCCTACAAATTTCAAATTCCTCTCATAAACTTCACAATAATATATGTACTCTGAAAAGAATATGGATTCAATATATACTGACTAGCATTGCAAGGAATATGAGGTAGAATGTTAGATCAAACTTTGTAATTTTTCACTTGTATCCAAAATCGTACAAACTTCCAAGTCTAAGGGTGTTGATCTATTAATGCTCTTAGAGATGATTTTGTGACTAATATTCTTTTCAACCTAATACTATTCTCACAATGACAATGATGTCAATGTTAAAACTAGGGTTTTAACTACATTTCACAAAGGATTACCGATTTTAGAGAGAAATTTTTGGCAGGCAAGAGGAGAGACATTACCAAGTTCCTCGACATCTCCATAGGTTTTTCCAGATAGGGATCCTTTGCCTCTGTCGATGTCCAATCTAAATCCTAGACCCTTGAATATCTACACTTATCTACCTCTGTCAGATGGGTTTTTGCTCCTCTGCCTCTGTCGAATAGAGTTTTTCTCCTCGGATGCCCACGAACACGATGTATGGTCGGGAATCAGGATTGGTTTTTCTCCTTGGATGCCCAATTGATCCTCAGACGTGGGTTTGGGTTTTCTCCTCGGATTTCGAATTGGTTTTTCTCCTCCTCAGATGGGGTTTTTCTCAACTAGTAGATGGTTGATGCCCAATTTTTTTTTGTAATGAATGGGTGCGAGCAGATTAGTTTGGCATTTGTATTTTTTTGGGGGGTTTTTTTAATGTTTTATTATTAATTTTTTTAATTTAATTAATATATATTTTAATTAAATTCATCATAATATAATGGATTATATTATGAATTATAGGATAGGAATTAAGGTGATAGGTACTAGGGATTGCATGGATTAATAATTGGAGAATATGGGGTTTAGGGGTTAGGGGGTTATAATGGTTGGGGGAGTAAGTAGTTATAGGTGTTAAGGTTCAGGGGTTATATTAGGGTTTATAAGAGTTAAAGGATATAAGGGATAGGAGTAAGGGCATATATTAGTTAGGGTTACATGGTTGGAATTATAAATCTTAGAGGTTAAGGCTATATCAATGTTTATAAGATTTAGGGGATATAGGGGTTGGGATAAGGCTCAAATGTTATGGTTAAAGGTGCTAGTCGTAATATTATGGTCTATAAATATTGGTGGATGTGGGTTATAAGGGTTGCATGTTAAGGGTTATATTGATTATAAGGTTTAGGGGTTATAGGTTCATAAGTGTTAGGGTTGATAACTTATGAATGATGGGTTATAGGAGAAAATTTTCATATAGTCTATAAGGTGAGGAGTTAGGGACTATAATTTTGGGGGTTAGGGGTATGGTATTATAGGTTTTATAAATTATATGAGTTAGGGGTTATAGTGGTTAGTCATCCTATCTGTTAGGTGTAGAGTTTATAAATTTTGAGGGTTATAGAGTTTAGGGGTTATTAATAATACGGGTTATATGGGTTAAGAGTCGTAGGGTTTAAGGATTAGGATATAAGAGTTCAAGGTTATGTTAGGAATGATAAGTGTTTGGGGGTAGTGATTGAGGGTTATAATGTTTATGGATTAACTTTTATAGGTGTTATAAGTTTTAGGTATTAGGAGTTGTAGTGGTTATGTCTTATATTATGGGTTATAATGTATCGTAGAAGTGGTTTTTTTTTTGGGATTCATATGGGTTAGGAATGAGATGGGTTATAGGGTTATGGATCAAAGGGTATCAGAATCCACTGTTATTTTAGTTAGATGCAATAGAAGGTGTAAATATTAGAGATTATGTGTCTTTATAGATACCAAGGGTTCTATTAGTTGTTAATGGGATATGGGTTATTGAGATTGTAGATGGTAGCGGACAGGGAGGTTATATTAGGGTTTATAAGCTTAAGAGGGTTATAAATGTTAGGGGTTATATGTTAATAATTACAAGGGTTTGGTTTATAAGAGTCTTAGCGAAAAACTATTTGAACATGTACAATTTCTAGTTTTAAGGTTGGTTTACATTAATGTTATGTAACTATGAAGGTGGATTATAAGGTACATGTATGTTCTATGTATGAAGGTAAGGAATATTAGATCTCAGTTTGCTTGTATTAGAGCATATCCCCCCTTATATTTGTACAAAATTACATACTAATGGCATAAAATTATCGACAAAATTTTTTCGTCGATAGTATAGCAAATTCGTCGCAAGATTATTTACATTCGTCTCTCTTGCGATGATATCAAATGATGTTTGGATTCATTTAATATTTGGTTTATCAACTTGAAATCTTAATTTGATACTTTGCAAACTGGTTGGACCTTCAATCAAATATAAATATGAAACTTGGAATCATTAACATATCTACTAGAACATATGAAAAATAGGGTTTATGGTTTCCATGATGAATTGATGATGGAAGAAAGTGGGTGTTTCAGTCAAATTTGAGTCTAGAAACCCTCACATATAGTTAAGGCATGCGAATAGTCTATCCATGACAAATTTTAGTGCATAGAAAAACTGTTTGAAAAAATTTCAATGTTGGCCCCATTCACAGGTCCATGTTTCCCGCCTTTAGTATCTTGATGGTGTTAATTAAGAAATCAACGAAATAATGGGATTTTTCATCACAATGATGACGCAGATACATTGTATATACATTAATGTAGAACCTGAAATAAAAATGAAGAAAGACCGACGAAAGCCTAAAACTTGTGTGTACCAAATTGGGTACTCTGAAAGAAAATTAGGGTTTATGGTTTACATGATGAAATGATGATGGAATAAAGTGGGTGTGCCACTCAAAATTGAGTCCATAAACATTCCCATATCGTTAATGCATTCCAATAGTCTAACCATGACAAATTTTAGTGCATACAGAAACTATTTGAAAAAATTTCAACGTTGGCCCCATTCGCAGGTCCTTGTTGCTAGTGTCTAGTCCTCGTGCAATTTTCGTTCCTTGTTCCTTGACCATGGTGTAGTCCCCAAGATCCAATATTTTTGTACAAAATTACATACTAATGGCATAAAATTATCGACGAACTTTTTTCGTCAATAGTATAGCAAATTCGTCGCAAGATTATTTACATTCGTCTCTCTTGCGACGATATCAAATGATGCTTGGTTTCATTTCATATTTTTTTTATCAACTTGAAATCTCAATTTGATACTTTTCAAGCTAGTTGGACCTTCAGTCAAATACAAATATGAAACTTGGAATCATTAACATATCTACTAGAACATATGAAAAATAGGGTTTATGGTTTCCATGATGAATTGATGAT
>ML789051.1:268836-279322 GCA_009831015.1 Picea engelmannii | reverse complement strand
AAAATAGTTTAATTTGTTTGTTTTTTAATTTTGGTTTCTTGGTCTTTTTATTTTTGTTTTTATTTTTATTTTTAATTTAATTTTTTTTTCAATTAAAAAAAAACATTTTTTCCCGAGTTTTGCAATTTTAGCACCCCCCCTCCCCCCAATAATTTTGCAGGTAGCACCACATTTTGATTCAAGTATTGATTGAGGTTTTGGATGTTCACAATGACACCGATTGTCGAGGCCACGATATCAAACAAGTTGTAATTTTAACCTTGAAATAAAAAAGGGCGTGCTACTAGCAACACCACTTTTTAATTCATGGATCAATTTTAAGGTTTTTGTTCACAATGGTACCATCACTTAAGGCCATAGTTTCAAACGAGTTGTAATTTTAACCCTAGAAAAAGAAAGGGGTGCTACTGGTAGCACCCTCGTTTTGATTTGGGGGTCGACTTTAAGGATTTTGTTTACAATGATATCAATTATCAAAACCATGATTTCAAACAAGTCGTAATTTTAACCCCAAAATAAAATCGAGGTTGATCCTAGGAGCACCACTTTTCGATTCGAGAGATGATTTTAAGGGTTTTAATTGTAACTTTACAAGGATTTAAAATCATAGTGGCAAAAGGTCATAATTTTAACCTAAAAAAAAGAAGGTGATTTTTGTAGCACTAGTTTTTTTATTTAGGGGTTGTTGTTGGTGTTTTTTACACAAAAATATGGGTCTTTAGGGATATGGTTCTTGTTTTGAGGGCACGGTTCTCATCAATTCAATAACTATGTTATTTGTTGAAGATACATTTTGTTCAACTACACATGTATTCCAACAGAGGATGAACACCTTCAATAACCACTCACACAACTAGATCAAATATTAACACATCGATGTTTTGATGTGGTAAAACCCCTACGAGGAAACATCCACGGCTCCAACCAATGTGACCACTTGAATCAGTTTATTAATGCAAAAGAAAAAGATTACAAATATATTTTACAAGAGAGTTTCTCACAATCAATCATCAACAAATGACCATCCATGCTCTTTAAATAGAGATCATGGACCAATCAGGTGTTAAGCCACAGATCAATGTAGTTGTTAAGATTGAGGAGAATATGAACCGTCAAATCACTCTATGTTGGGAACATATCGTGACCGTCGGATTTCCTAACTACAAATGCATACTAATGCATACTAAAGAAACACACCTTTACCTAATGAACATATTAGACCAAGTAGATCTTAACTAACTCCTAAGTGTCTAAATATCATAACATCCCCCCTTAAGAACAACTTAGGATAGGATTGAAGGATTGGCAATAGTGACACAATAGGAGAAGGAATGAGGAATTAGAGCCCATCCCCCCTTAATGACAACTTCATGAAGTCTTAACATAGATCGATTGGAAAACTTCGCTTTTGTAAGAGACTTTGTGAAAATATTTGCAACTTGATCTTTTGTAGGTAAAAAGAGCACTTCAATAACTTGATCATGAATGAGCTTTCTGATGAAGGGCATATGTAGCTCGATTTGTTTGTTGCGCTGATGTTGAACTGGATCTTTATCGAGCTTGATGGCACTCTAATTGTCGCACAAAAGGCTGGTCGGATGTTGCTACTAGAATCCAAATTATGAAAGGATCTGTCGAATCCACAAGGCTTCCGTACTTTCATTTACTGCTGCTCGGTACTTTGCTTATGCTAAAGAAAGTGAAATAGCTTGTTGTTTCTTACAGGCCCAAGTGATAGGTCATGAACCAAGGCTGAAAACATAACCTGCAGTAGACTTTCGATCATCAGGGTCGCCAACCCAATCTAAATCAGTGAAACCAACCAATAAAGGAATCTGCCCTTAACTGTAATGTATCTTGAACTAAATTGTACCTTGGACATACTAAAGTATGCTTTTAGCTACTTTCCAATGGATTTCATGGGGTGTTTTCATATACTAGGCAACAAGAACAACAACAAAGGAAAGATCAGGATGGGTATGAGTCAAGTATAAGAGGCTACCAACTAACTGACGGTACAAGGTGGCATCAACTTCGGGAAATGTACAGGTCGCAACAAGATTGAATCGAGACTGGAAGGGAGAAGGGGTTGGTTTACAATCTTCCATGTGAAAGTGAAGAAAAAGGTCACAAGCATACTTAGACTGGGAAAGAAAAATTCCTTCATTGGTTTGCAAAACTTGGAGACCAAGGAAATAGTGCAAAAATCCTAAGTCTATCATTTCAAATTTATTCTTAGGCTGGTTTTCACATGGTTTAAAATTTTTGAGTCACTACCAGTAAGGAAAAGGTCATCAACATAAAGGACAAGCATTATGAGATGGCTTTCTACTTTCTTGGTATAGATATTAGGATCAGAATGACATCTAGAAAATCTAGTGTCAATAAGAAAGATGTTTATTTTGGCATACCAAGCTCAGGGAGCTTGCTTAAGACCATAAAGATATTTCTTAAGGTGACAAACAAGGCTAGAGTCATTATGGACATAGCCAGGAGGTTGTTCCATGTACATTTATTCTTGCAAATCCCCATGCAAGAAGGCGGATTTAACATCCATCTTATGGACCTCCAATTTATGTGAGGCAGCAAGGGAAAGAACAAAGTGGATTGTAACACTCTTTCATTTGAAGCTATAATGATCTGATACCATACTGTAATGCCCTCCTTTCCATCAGTCGAGCAGGCGCTACTTCACAGAATAACAATCTCATGCTTAATTATATATATATATATATATATGACATGCATTTAAAACAGGTTAAACACATTTAAACTCAGAGTGAGCATAAGAATTATTGTTATTATAAATAATCAATGGCTTTAACATTAATTCATATGCACAGCAGAGTACATGATAATTATAAATACACAGACATACAGTAACATAATTGGAGCATCATCTGGTACTTATCTTTGAAAACGAGGTAATTCCACCAACCAGGTGTAGGCCTTCCATGAACCTCCCAACCTTAGACCGCGTTGCTCATCAAGCTCAGCAGTAGGTCACCCCCGAGTTGGGACTAAGCTCCACACCAAGGCAAAGAATCCTACGCTAGGTTGAGGTTACAAGGAAAACACATGGGCACAAGGAAGGAATTCTCTCCCAGGAACCACTCATACTCACTGCCCACAGACTCTCCTTCCCCACATGCCTGTTCTACCCTAGGAGTATATACCTTCTCTGTCACCTAGACAGTCCTTCGACTGCTAACCTCCCTTGCCTTAGGTTTCAACAATAGGTCGGACCGAAATTCTCCAAGCTCTGTGGCAACTATAGGGTTCCTTCCAGGAGCTCTCTCCTTCCTCAACACACTCTCTCACCTGGAGAGTGTCGCTCACAGGTCAAGCAACATGTTCTTCCAACTTCAACCACCTCTCTCACCTAGAGAGAGTGTTGTACGTCTGGCCAACAAGCCACACAGGTTCAAACACTACATGTCCACCACAGTCAATAGGAATTCAGACACGAACACCCCCGAGCAACAACAGACAGGTGCAATAGCATAACCAGGCTTAGCAGGGACGGGACACTTCCATTTTCTCGATCCGACAGCATGGGATAGACTCACGCTCTGGTTCTCAGGGATGCGTGACGAGTTGTCCATGCAGGGGTCGACTCAGACTTAATGGTTCACAACCCAAAAGGTGTACCAACCTTCCAGAAGCAAATATATACACAGACCTTTTTGTTTCATAGCGCACGAGGGTATCTCTTGCAGAGATCAAACGGGTTCACGCTCAAACGGTCAGGTAGAATGGAGGAGGAACCCCCAACACGGCTCATCTCAGCCATTTTATTTGCATGCGCCTAGGTTGACACTTGTCACCCATGCAACTGCATGCATTCCTTCAGCATGTGTTCCATTCATTTGGAAGTTATTTTTCCTTCCAAAAGAACTTAGGATAAAACATATTATTCACATGTCTTTTGGAATAATATTAAAATATTATTCACAAGGACCTAAGCCCCTAGGCTCAACACTTAGTCCCTTTTCCCACCTTCCAACCCCTAATCCCTTGCCCACTCTGTGGAATCTTAGTCCCCCATCACTCATTCATCGTGGTCGGTCTGCACGCAGTGGTGTTTATATTTTATTACTGTTCCACATAAATACAAGTACAAAATCAAGCTCTTGGCCTTCAACACTTAGGCTCTCTGGCCTAACAATCACATAAGCCCACTAGCTTATATAAACTCGGCTCACCATCCTATAAAACATATTTACAATTCATTTCATAAACAAGATTTACAATAGGGCTCGGCCTTGGGGACATTACAATCCCCCTCCCCTTATTTTTGCATTGTCCTCAGTGGAACTTTACACTACATCTGCAAGCTTTTCAAAATTTTCAAAAAGATGCGGGTACTCTACCTGCATAACATCTTCATGCTCCCATGTCACGTCCTCAGGACTGTACCAGGTCCACTGGACCTTTACAAGCTCTATGGCTCGATTCCGGAGCTATTTGCTTTTCCTGTCCAATATGCGCACAGGATGCACTTGTAGGGCACCTTCTGGTTCCACCTGAATCACATTCCAATCGATAACATGATTAGCATCAGGTATATATTTCTTAAGCAGTGAAACATGAAACACATTATGTACAGTCATAGATGCAGGTAATGCAAGCATGTATACAACTGGACCAATCCTTTCCAGGATTTCAGAAGGCCCACAGTATCTTGCTGCCAACTTGGTGCAACTTCCCAGCTTCAGGGAACTCTTGTTAGTTTTCACTTTCAGGAAAACATGATCACCCACTTTGAATTCTCTGTGGGTTCTGTTCTTATCAGCATAACTTTTCTGCATGTCCTGGGCAACTTTCAAATTTTGTTTAATTCTTATCATTTGGTCTTCGATCTCTTTGAGCAACTCTGGCCCAACTACTACTCTGTCAGCTGGATTATCCTAGCTTACTAGAGTGTTGCACTTTCTTCCATAAAGTGCTTCAAATGGGCTCATCTTCAACGATGAATGATACCCATTATTGTAGGCGAATTCTACCAAATGCAGGTAGTCTTCCCATCTTGCTAGTTTGTCCATCACGTACATTCTCAGCATGTCCTCTATTACTCTGTTCACCCTCTCTGTCTATCCATCAGACTTGGGATGATACGCTGTACTAAAATTCAGATTCGTTCTGAATCCTTTGAACAACCCTTTCCATAAATTCGAGGTGAATTTTGGGTCCCTATCAGACACAATCGTTTTAGGAATTCTGTGCAAGCGTGCCACTTCTTTTAAGAAGATGTCAGCAACATCTGTTGCCTTGTGAGTGGTTTTCAGTGGAATAAAATGGGCATCTTTTGTAAGCTTGTTCACCACCACCATGATCGAATCATGTTGCTTGCTTGTTCTAGGCAATCCTGTAATAAAATCCATCGTCACCACTTCCCACTTCCACTCAAGAATGGGTAAAGGCTGCAGCAACCCTGTTGGGTGCCTATGCTCAACCTTAACTTTCTGGCACTCCATACATCTGGCGATGTATTCAGTGATCTCTCTCTTCATACCCGGCCAAAAATAATGGCTCTTGATTGCTGCCATAGTCTTCTGATATCTTGGATGTCCAGCATAAGTCACTTTATGGATTTCTTTTAGAATCACAAGTCTCAAATCCTGGACATTGGGTACATACACTTTGTTTTTGTACAAAAGTAGTCCATCAACTCCTAGGGTGTAACTTTCCTCTTTCTGTGGTCTCTCACACTGTTGTAGCTTTGCTACCAAGTCTCTGTACTGCAAATCGGCACTTGCAGCTTCCAAAATTCTATCCTTAATATCTGTCTTGTACATGCTAATGGTTGTAGCATGCAATTCATGCACCTTTCTATTGAGTGCATTGGCCACCTTGTTTTCCTTCCCTTTGATATGCTTGATATCAAAGTCGTATTCACACAGAAACTCCAACCACCTGCTTTGTCTAGCGTTTAAGGTTGGCTACTCAAACAAATATTTCAGACCGTGGTGGTCTATTCTCAATTCAAATCTTCTTCCCATGAGGTAATGTCTCCATTTCCTCAGAGCATGGACGATTGCTGCCAGTTCCAAATTGTGAGTGGCATAATTATTTTCATGCTCTTTCAATTTCCTGGACTCATAACAGATTACAAATCCATCTTGGCTGAGAACTCCTCCCAACCCTTCCTTACACGCATCTGTGCACACCACGAAATCCATATTTGGATTTGCAATTCTCAGGATTGGAGAACTGGTTAACAGCTACTTCAATCGCTGGAAACTCTCTTCACACTCTTCAGTCCACTGAAACTTTTTCTCCTTCCTTTGCAAGGAAGTGATAGAGTGAGCTATCTTTGAGAACCCTGCGATAAACCTTCTATAATAGCCCGCCAAACCCATAAAGGATATAAATTATGTCACATTCCTTGGTGTTTACCATTCTCGGATGGCCTCAACCTTCTCAGGATCCACAGTGATCCCTTCTTCTGAAATAATATGTCCCAAGTAATGGATCTGTCTTTGATAAAATGAGCATTTTCTCAACTTGGCATACAGTTGGTGTTCTCTCAACACTTGCAGCACCATCCTCAGGTGTTGTTCATGTTATTCCTCTGACTTGGAATACACCAAGATGTCATCCAGGAAGACTATGACAAACTTGTCTAAATAGTTCCTGAATACACCATTCATCAAGCACATAAAAACAACAAGTGTGTTTGACAATCCAAACGACACCACTGTGAACTCGTAATGATCATACCTTGTTCTAAAGGTGGTCTTGTTGATATCCTCATCCTTTATTCTTACCTAGTGATATCCTGATCTGAGATCTATCTTTGAAAATATTTTTTCACCCTTCAGCTAATCGAAAATATCATCGATCCTCGACAAAGGATACTTGTTCTTGACAATTACCTTGTTCAACTATCGGAAATCAATGCACAGCCTCAACGTCCCATCCTTCTTCTTCACGAACAGGACCGGGGCACCCCAAGGTGACACATTGGGGTGAATGTACCCCTTCTTCAGAAGCTCTTCGAGCTGCAATTGCAACTCTTTCAGCTCTGGCGTACTCATTCTATAAGGATCTTTCGACACCAGAGCTGCTCCAAGCATCAAATTTATAGAAAAATTGATGTCTCTCTTCGGAGGTAGTCCAGGTACCTCCTGAAATACGTCCTTGAACTTTGTGAGTACCTCATGGTCTCCAATTCTTGAGACTTCATCTCTGGATGCTTCCTCCACACGGGCTGCAAATAATTGACAGCCTTTCCTGTAACACTTCTTCAGTTGCATGGCTGAGATTTCTCTAACAGCCACAACTATGGGAATTCCTTGGACTATTTTTCGATTTCCCTCCTCATCCAGGCATGTAAACCTCTTGTTATGATAGTCCAGGAGGGCATGGTGTTGGTCCAACTAGTCCATCCCAATTAAGTAGTCATAAGAGCCTAAAGGCAGAACATTCAATTCAGCCTTTGTGCTCAATCCATTCATGTCTATCGAACAAGATTTAACCAATTCAGTGACATTCCTCTTGGTTCCTGTAGCCAACTGCACTAACCAAGACCTTTCATGTTTGCTTCTTGATAAATGCAAACTTTCCACCACCCTAGGATCTACATAACTATGGATAGCCCCATAATCAATTAAAAAAATAAATGGTCGGTTGTTGATCATACCTTCCACTTCAATCATGTGTGATTGAAATTATGCTTGCTTGTTGTCTAGGGCTGCGTAGATTCTTGGCATCATGTTGCCCATATCCTCCACTGTTTCAGCTTGCTGAACATTGTGGACGATTCTCACTTTATCTTTTCTGTGGGGGTAGTCCTTGTACCTATGGTTCCCTTTACAGCCCCAACACTCCATAGGTGGCGGTCTAGGCATTTGCTCACCCACTTCAGCCTTCCTAGGCTCTTTGAAATATGGTTGTCCCTGAGGACTGTTCCTGAAAAAGGGAGGCTTGTTTCCCTTCTGCCTATGCTCTTTCCTAAACTTCTTCTGATCATCCCAAGTCTTTCGAAAAGTAGGCCTTTCTCTTTACTGTTCATATAAGCATTTTTCCCTTCTTATTGTTTCTTCCATAGTCTTAGGATCATCATACTGAATCTTGTCACCAATAGAAGGTGGAAGTCCACTTAGATATCTCTAAATATTGACAGCCTCATCTTTGATGAACGAAACATACTTCAGTAGTTCCAAAAACCTTTGTTCGTATTCATCGATGGTCATGCTGCCCAACTTGAGTTCGAAGAACTCCTTCATCTTTCTGTCATAGTACCTTTTGGTCAGGTATTTCTTCTCAAAATACCTCTTGAACTCCTTCCAAGTGATATCTTTCTCTCTGATGTGTTGCACCTGCACAAATTGATCCCACCACATGGATTATTTTCCCTTTAGTTGATACATCACAATTCTTCCTTCTGCATGAGGGGAATAATTCTGCAGTTGGAAATATTTCCTCATGCCTAGCAACCATGTTTCGGCATCTTCCTCCTTCTTATGTTCTCCATTGAACGTTGGAGGCTTGATCTTGTTCATCTCTCCTTTCAATTCATCCTTTCCAGATGTTCAGTGTTTTCTAGTAGGGGATGGGCTTGAACTACTGTGTGCTTCCTTGTTGGAATGTTGTGGAGAGGGACGATGATGTTTGCTACCACTCCTCAATCTTCTTTTTCTCTCAGGGGTGCTAGCACTTCTTGATATTCTTTTCCTCTCAGGGGTCCTGTGACTCTCTATCTTGCTTGAGTCACTCCCCTTCTCCAATTGCCTTTCTATTCTTTCTAGGCTCTTCAACATCTTTAAGTTCAATTCACCTTGCTGATCCCTGACCCTCATGAGCTTTCGGCTATCAGCTCGGTGAGCCTGGGCATCTTTCTGCAATCTTTCAATGAGTTTCATCATATGTCCTTCCTTATCCATCTCTTTTCTGTGCCCAATAGAGTTTGATCCTTTGACCCCCAAGTTAACATCCCTTCCTACCCTTTCGTCCTCTGTTTCAGAGGCAATCTGTACCTTTTCCATTTCTATACTCAGCGTAGATTGACGGTTGACCTGACACTCATTGACCTCTGCACACACAATGTGCAATCAACCGAAGTTTTTCAGGCCCTTAAACCTTCAAGAAACTTACAGCACTCATAAACCCACATGAACAAGAAAAAAAACGTTTCGATTCCATTAAGTTTTATGAGCTCTGTTTGGCTCTGCCAATTTTGGGACTTCTGGTTTCGGGGTCTCGGTCCACAAGACTCTCATACTTGCTTCTAGGTGATAGCTCCCTCTTTCTCCCTACCCTCGTAACCAAAGGCACCTTTCACAACTTCGCGATCTCACGAGTTCGCGAATCGAAGACCCTCAACTCTTCTTCCTCCAAACGTCGATACCCGATATGCGATTCAAGTATGGCTCCCTCCTTGCTAGCGCCTGCTACATATAACCGTAGGCTAGGGATAAGTGCTAGCACCTCTCGCAACTCATGACTTCACGAGTTGGAGTGTTGAGCCCTCGTGCTCCTCCTTTGTGAATCCCAAAATCCCAATTTACTTTACCCTTTGGGCCCACATAGCACAATTGTTTTCACATCTACAGTGGTGAGTGGCACCCTCAGGAGGGTCCACGTTATCTATGGTGATGTCATCGGGTCCCACTATGCTCACTTTTCTTTTGTCCCACTGGCACATGGTACACACCCATGTGTCCACGTCCATTCCAAGTGAAATCCAACGATTAGACCTTTCTCAAATCTATGGCGCAGATCCTTTCGGCGTTTTGGGGTTTCGGGCATCGGGAGTTCATGCATCCACACCTCTCGAACTTTCATTTTCTGAAATCCTGAAATTACTGTCTACCCCTCCACTTGATCTAAGGGTCAAATTCCTATCTTACGATCTACGGTGTAGATCGTTTCGGAATTTCAGGTTTTTCTATTTTGTGACTTGTGAAAACAAGGTTCTTTCCTTTTGGTTTCCCAGGTGACGAAACACCATCCGACAGCCACGTGTTCCCCCCAATGGATGGTCCCAACGAATTCGGGGTTTTGTGTATCATTATTTCCACGTTCATGTGCAACTCCAAAGGGTTTTTAAACCCTATGCACATTTTCCATATCTGATGGTCACGAGGGTTCTCCTTTCCCCCAAACAGTTCCTACGGCTCCAACACTTCTGGTGTGGAGTCCTCTCTCCCTGTGGCCAGATACCACATCGGTTGCAGTTTCATAACACCGCTACACCTCCTAAGATTGGTAACATGGTCAAGTAACTCCTTGACACTCAGGAGCATTCAAAGGTCCGAAATTGGTCCTCCAGACACAATTTCTCCTCGATCCCTCGGTCCAAAGACCACTCAACTGGCCCATCTAGGCTCAGCGTCGAAATATTGGCTCTGATACCATACTGTAACACTCTTTCATTTGAAGCTGTAATGCTCTAATACCATATTGTAACGCCCCCCTTTCCATCAGTCGAGCAGGTGCTACTTCGTGGAATAACAATCTCATGCTTAATTATATATATATA
>ML789051.1:252933-268725 GCA_009831015.1 Picea engelmannii | reverse complement strand
CAGAGTGAGCATAAGAATTATTGTTATTATAATTAATCAATGGCTTTAACATTAATTCATATGCACAACAGAGTACATGATAATTATAAATACACAGACATGCAGTAACATAATTGGAGCATCATCTGGTACTTATCTTTGAAAACGGTGGTAATTTCACCAACCAAGTGCAATCCTTCCATGAACCTCCCAGCCTTAGACCGCGCTACTCATCAAGCTCAGCAGTAGGTCACCCCCGAGTTGGGACTAAGCTCCACCCCAAGGCAAAGAATCCCAGGCTAGGCTGAGGTTACAAGGAAAACAGAAGGGCACAAGGAAGGAATTCTCTCCTAGGAACCACTCATACTCACTGCCCACAGACTCTCCTTCCCCACATGCCTATTCCACTCCAGGAGTATACACCTTCTCTATCACCTAGACAGTCCTTCGGCTGCTAAACTCCCTTGCCTTAGGTTTTAGCAACAGGCCGAACCGAAATTCTCCAAGATTTGCGGCAGCTAAAGGGTTCCTTCCAGTAGCTCTCTCCTTCCTTAGCACACTCTCTCACCTGGAGAGAGTCGCTCATAGGTCAAGCAACCTGTTCTTCCAACTTCAACCACCTCTCTCACCTGGAGAGAGTGTTGTACGTCTGGCCAACAAGCCACACAGGGTCAAACACTACACGTCCACCACAGTCAACAGGAATTCAGACACGAACACCCCCGGGCAGCAACAGACAGGTGCAACAGCATAACCAGGCTTAGCAGGGACAGGACACTTCCGTTTTCTTGATCTGGTAGCACAGGATAGACTCACGCTCTAGTTCTCAGGGAAGCATGATGATTTTTCCACACAGGGGTTGACTCAGACTTAATGGTTCACAACCCAAAAGGTGTACCATCCTTCCAGAAGCAAATATAGACACAAGCCTTTTTGTTTCAGAGCGCACGAGGGTATCTCTTGCAGAGATCGGACAGGTTCACACTCAGATGGTTAGGTAGAATGGAGGAGGAACCCCCAACATGGCTCATCTCAACCATTTTATTTGCATGCGCCTGGGTTGACACTTGTCACCCATGCAACTGCATGCATTCCTTCAGCATGCGTTCCATCCATTCGGAAGTTGTTTGTCCTTCCAAAAGAACTTAGGATAAAACATATTATTCGCATGTCTTTTGGAATAATATTAAAATATTATTCCCAAGGACCTAAGCCCCTAGGCTCAACACTTAGTCCCTTTTCCCACCTTCTAGCCCCAAATCCCTTTCCCACTCTGTGGAAGCTTAGTCCCCCATCACTCATTCATCATGGTTGGTCTGCACATGGCGGTGTTTATATTTTATTACTGTTCTACATAAATACAGGTACAAAATTAGGCTCCTGGCCTTCAACACTTAGGCTCTCTGGCCTAACAATCACATAAGCCCACTAGCTTATATAAACTCGGCTCACCAACCTATAAAACATATTTACAATTCATTTCATAAACAAGATTTACAATAGGGCTCACCCTTGGGGACATTACATGGATGGGATTCATTTTGGCTACAGGGGCAAAGGTTTCATTATAGTCAATTCCTTCAACTTGGGAAAATTCTTTGGCAACTAACTGAGCCTTGTGTCTTTCAACACTTCCATATGATGCATACTTAATTCTGTAGACCCATTTACATATGACAAGTTTTCTTCCTTTTGGTAGAGGTACAAGATCCCAAGTATCATTTTCCATTAAAGAGTGATACTCTTCATTCATTGATGTATCCCAATCTAGATGACCTAAAGCTTCTGCAAATGTCTCTAGATCACGAGTCTCTGAAACTTGATCTAAAATAGAAGAGGCTCGTTGGAACTAAGAACGTGTTTGATGTAGATCTCAAGGATCACTAACAAGATCACCAGTTGCTTCTTGTGTTGAACAGACCCATCTAGGAAATGATGGTGCTAGTGTTGGTTCAGTTTCAAATGACTCATCTAGAGGAAGGTGAGAAGGCGGAGGTGTATTTTCATCCTCGCTTTCATCATATGAAGAAGAAACCAGAATAGGAACAAAAGAAGACACAAACACCGAAGATGGTTGGCAGGTCGAAGAGGGCACAATCGTTGAATTTGGCTTGCAGGCCAAGATACTTTCATCAAATTTAACATCTCTTATAATTTATAGTTTGATTACAATGTTGTTGAAGAAGTCTATAAATTTTGACATCTTTAGAATAACCAACAAATATACACTTCTCACTTTTAGGCTGGAGTGTTTTCCTTTTCTCATCAGGAATGTGAGCCCATGTTATACTTCCAAATACACAGAAGTGACTTACATCTGGTTTAATTTTAGTCCATGCTTCTTACAATGTCATATTTTTAAGAGCCTTTGTGGAAGTGTGATTTACTATGTAATTTACACAGTTGATGGTTTATGCCCAATACTTTAGACTTAATCCCTTAGATTGCATCATACAATTAGCCATTATTTTTAATGTGCGGTTCGTTCTCTCAGCAACACCATTTTGTTGTGGTGTATATGGAACAATGTGTTACATTTGGATGCCCTATGTAGTGCAATCACTTGTAAAATTATTGTTCACATATTTTCCTCCATTATATGTTCTTAACCTTTGAATTTGATGTCTAGATTGCTTTCTACAAGGGCCTTGTAGGCCAAAAACTTGTCAAAAACTTCTCTCTTAAGTTTTAAGAAGTAAACCCAAGTATGCCTGGAAAATTCATCAATGAAATTTAAGAAATACTTGCACCCAGAAAAAAGAAGGAGAAGAAAGTGGACCACACAAGTCACTGTGAACAACATGTAAAGGGCCCGAGGCATGCCAAGAGGCAGGTTTGTCAAAATTGTCTCGATGATGTTTACCAAGAACACAACCGACACAAACACCATCTTTGCACGAAACAAGAGGAAGACCAGTCACCATCTGTTGATTACATAGTTGTTGCAATGAGGGGTAGTTTAGATGACCAAACCGCTCATGCCAAAGTTTTCTCAAGTCGTCGCTATGAGAAACAAAAACTAATGGAAAAGATGGTGACCCAAAGTTGTCAAACTTGTACAACCTGGTAATATCATCAGCAATTTCAGTTGCAAGAACATGTTTAGGATCTTTTAGATCCTTGATTACAACTTGGTGAGGTGAAAACTCTACAATTTTACCTTCATGTGAATAAGTGATTTGATATACTAATAGAAGGTTACAAGAAATACTTGGAACACATAATACATCATTGAAATGACCATTATCTACTTGAACTGTTCTAGATCCTACAACACCAAGAGATCTATCATCACCAACAAATATTTTCTTGGTGTTACAGTCATTTAGAGTAGAAAATGTGTCTTTATCCTTAGCCATATGATAAGATGCTCCAGAATCAATAACCACTCATCAGAAGAAGAAGTAGAAGTTGCATTGAAGGAGAAACCATAAGTAGAAGTTGCATTGAAGGAGAAACCAGAAGCAGAAAGTGCATGTCCATGAGAAAAAGAAGAAGAAGTAGAATCAATACTGATGTTGTGCTTCTTCATCATTGCTTCTAAATCTATCATCTTCTTGAAACATTTGAACTCATCATGACCATATTTATCACAAAAGTTGTAATGTTTGTCGGTCTTCTTATTTTTAGATTTTGCTCCTTTGTCACCATTAGGCGCTGAAGTTGTCTAAGTGGGTTTGGGACCCTTGTTTTTTTTGTTGTTTTGGTGAGGATGTTGCTTCTTGGGATTCTTGGGTTTATCTTTCTACTGGGCTACTAAAGCTTTGTTGGAGGTACTTGCAGTGTTGATCACTCCAAGTTGTACAAGCTTATATTGCTCTCTAATCAAAGCATCACAAAAGGACTCAAGAATGGGTTTTTGATAAGCTTTCCCTAGAGCTTCTATCATGGCATAAAATGTAGATACAAACACATAATATGCACTACCGAGCTTAGAAAAAATAATATAGATGCAACACTCTTCCTCCAGCTTTATGGTACACTCTTCACATAAAATTCTAAGTGTTTTAAACATAGATAGATAGTCTTCAATGCAAGAAAAATCATTTGGACTTAAAGTCAATAATTGATTTTCTAACTTATGTGCTTCAATAATATTGTGTTTACCAAACACAGATTCAATATTTTCCCAAGCTTCATCGAGATCATCAATTTCTTGAAGGTGGAACCTTAAATCCAAAGAGATGGACATTTCGACTAGACCATGTGCTTCATCATTATTATTATCCCAAATTTAATTTTTTTTCATCATAAATTAATTCTTTTTCCTTTCCCGAGGTAAGTTGGTATGGGACTTTACTTCTTAATAAATCCTCTATATGGGATTTCCATTGGAAGTAGTTGGTGTTGGTTAACAGAAGATCACTGGAAGAAGCCATATTAAATATGTAGATAATATGGATTTAAAAAATGAAACTGATGATATGGATGGAAATATCTCGAAAAAATAGGAGGTTTTAAAAAAAATGGCACTGAAAACGGACTTCGAATGTGAAAGTTATGCCCTCACTTTTACAAATAAGTTGCTTTATGAAGTGACCCACTTTTATAAACAGAAGCAGGGATCACTTTTACAATGAAGTTACTTTATAAAATAAAGTTGCATGCAAAATAAATAACTTTAAAATAAAATATTAAAGCTACTTATAGTGATTCACTTTTATACTTGAAGTGAAATACACATTACAATGGATGCATGAACGCTTTAGAAAAAAAGTAACAAAATAGAGACTTGAACCCAAGACCTATTACTTAATAAGACAACTTTTAACCAAGTGAGATAGAAAAACATACTGTATTGTTTAGAAGGAGGATTGGGGTTGTTGTTGTTGTTGATGATGACCTTGGAGAGCGTGCTAAAATAAATTATTTTAACACAAGAAAAAAAATCCGCTTCTCCATGACAACAAGGGTTAGATCTCAGTTAGCTTACCCATAAAATGCACCTATTCCTATATGTTTCTGATTTTCTGAGATCGCACGGGGTGCGGGGAAAAGAGCATACGTAGATCTAAAAGAGTAGCAACCCAGAAACAAACAAAATAAAATTGAAATAATACTCTGCAAAAAATTCAAAAGGGCGTATTCAAGCTTTATACCTCTGGATATGACTAAAATGGTCATATCTTAGGCAAACAAAAACCTTTTCGAGTGAAACAAAAAGTGTTCCTAACTGAAATGAGTGTTTTGGAAACAATGGAATATTCCTCTCATCCCATAAATGTACGAAAATTGAAGAAACCATAGATTAGGCAATTCGACTTCACGATCTCTATCTACAACGGGAGCAGGTCTTCAAACAGGCTCTAATACCATGTTCGACTACACATGTATTCCAACAGAGGACAAACACCTTCAGTAACCACTCACACAACCATATCAAATATTAACACACCCATTTTTTAATGTGGTAAACCCCTATGGGGAAACCTCCACAGCCCCAGCTAACGCGACCACTTTGAGAAGTTTATTAATGCAAAAGAAAAAGATTATAGAGAGATTTTACAAGAGAGTTTCTCACAATCGATCATCAACAAATTACCCTCCATGATCTTTAAATAGAGAACATGGACCAATCGGGTACTAAGCCACAAATAAATGTAGCCATTAAGATCGAGGAGAATATGAACCATCAGATCACTCTATGTCGGCAACATATCGTGACTATCGGATTTCCTAACTACAAATGCATATTAATGCATACTAAAGAAACACACTTTTACCTAATCGACACATTAGACCAAGTAGATCTTAACTAACTCCTAAGTGTTTAAATATCCTAACACATTTCATGGCCTTATTATTCAAATCTGACTACTTATGGTACATGAACATATGCATCACAATCAAAACCACTAAGATGTTAAAGTGAGGGGCTTTTGCTCATCCAAACCTCCATAAGGGTGTTATCCACAAGCACTAATTTGGGAGACCTTTTGATCAGGTAACATGCAAAAAACACCACTTCTACTTAGGACTTCTTCTCTAATTTGGCTCCACTAAGCATGCTTATTTCCCTCTCCATCTACAACCTATTTATGCATTCTGCAACTCCATGATCTGCTAGTGGGTCTATGGAGTTGTCTTATGTCTTTAATTTTATATGCCATTCTCCTTATATAACTTGTCAAACACTATAGAACAAACTTCACTACCATAATCATCAATGAAAAATACATAATGTAAAGATTTAAAAATTGAAGGAACTTAAATAGGACCATATATATCATAATGAATCAAGTTCAACAACCTAGAAGATTTGTGAGAACTAGAATTAAATTGAAAATATTTCTATTTTCTATATATGCAATACTCACATAAATCAAATTCATAACAAATGTTGATCCTAAGGTCTACACCTGACTGCTAAAGGGCAAAGATAGGCCACCTCAAGTTTAGAATGGTTGATTTTTAATTTTTTTTTGGTCAGTTAGAGGGTTGGTTCTACTAAGACAAGAGCATGGTTGATGGTTGGGGTTGGAAAAATAATATGGATGAGGGTCCTCCTTGGCTGGTGGCACACAAATGACAGATAAGTGAAATAATAAAAACAAAGGGAAACAACAAATTACTCAATGAATAATCCGCTGCAAGAAGTTCAATACTTAAAATATCATTTCAAGACATTAAACATGTATAAAAAACGCAATTGATCCCACAGGTTGCAATAAAAACAAATATTCACCAAGCATTAGATGTTTTCACAGGTTGCATATCAATAAAGACAAGTTATACAATAGCTGAAGGAAATGAGATGTACTTTGCACAAATCAAAACTTCATTCAAGATAAGATAAAAACACATGAAGATTTGAACGCAACACTGTCATCAAGAGTATATTCACCAGGTAGAGAGCTTTAATCCATGCATAGAATAGGTCCAACCAGTCTGATGTATTGCTATCCTTTCCCAAAAACTCCACCCCCAAAGCATACAAAAACTGCATATTTATCAGAGTTGCAGAGGCTCTCGTCCATCTGGGACTGAGACTTAACTCTACATCAACAATTGTAGAACGACTAATTAACTTGACTAAAACACTGCTTGAGTACAACAATGTATACTTCACACTTGACTTGATAAAAAAGAGTGGTTCTTATCACGCATAGAAGACCACTTATTAATTTAATCTAAAATGGTTATGGAATTGATTAACTAAAAACTGCTACTGTCTCTGAGACTGAACTGATGCATGCACTGGATGAACTATAATTGTGGAAGAAACTGATTCGAAGTGACAGAGCTGAGTTCTGCATTGATCATGGTGTGCACGCGCGTTGTTGGATGCCACTGGAGACAACTAGATGTGGAGCATGAAAATCTCTCGGAGTGACGTGGTGACCTGATGTAACACCCTGTTTCCCCCAGTCTGTAAAAATAACTATACTAGCCAAAAACTATGGTAGACTCAAAGATGTGAAAGTGTGATTTTGAATAGACCTTAGTATAAAAGGTCAACGAATGTAAATAATGTTATGAATATATGTTGCAGGATTGCTGGGAGAGGGACGTGTTGAAAAGAGACCACGATGGCTAATGAAAGGTGGTGGAAGGCACTTGGAATGGTGGCATTAACTTCCATAGAAACCAATACCGTATTTGGTCTTCACTGGTCCGACGATCAAGAGCAGCTTGCTGGCCCCGAAATGAATTACTCGCCAACTTGGTAGGTGAAGAGGCTCCTCATGAGTTAATGAGGGATGGGGGTGAACTGCCCATTCATGGAAGCCTTAGACCTGACCATCGCGGGGAAGTTCGTTCCACACACAACCTCGCTAGTAAAGAAAAGGCAGGAAAGAGGTGTGGAAGGGGGAAGTCGTGACAGAGATCGCAAGAGGGGAGAAATCGGAAGGACTCTGGAAAAAAATATACAGAGTGATTGATAAGCAGAGAAGAAGGAGAGTAACCTTCATTCTCAACTTCTGACGAACAGAGACTGAGTCTCACATCATCATGGTCTAAGATTGGGGGTGGCTAGTGGTAAATCCATTCAGAATCATTGAGCCTACGGTTGGGTGGAAACGAGTACCCCTCTCAGCAGTTGCATCAAACCTGGTGTTTTTTTTTTCTGATAAGTGTTATATCTCGTATCTTGAAAATTAATATTTTGACATGCATGCTCTTGGTTTATGCAGTTATGAATGGTTTCAATATAAGACTGTTTGTATGGTGTTTTGATCCAAAATGGTGGTTGTATGCTTATATTGGAAAGACCCCCTATGGCTTACGTATATATATATATTGAACAGATTCAGTTTTCAAGTCTGTTCTCGTGAAATTTATTCCCCTAATTGTCCCAAGTAATGCCCTGGATAGATCTCCCTACAGGGACACCCCTTTTTGAAATTTTATCCAAGGATCTGCTGGAGGATTTGATGGCGTAAGTCTTAAAACCCTACACGAGAGAGAATGGTCCTCTTAGACTTCGACATTTCGGTATTTCGGCACCCAGGGTACCTAAGTGCGAGTTCCCTTGTACTCGCAAGTCACGAAACCCTGACTCGCGAAGTCCCGAAATGACAACGGTTGGATGGGTTAGGACATTTCGGTGTTTCGACACCTGGGGTACCTAAGTGTAAGTTTCCTTGTACCCGCAAGTCCCGAAACCCCGACTCGTGAAATCCCAAAATGATAGCATGTAGCTAAGTCCTGAAATGATAGCATGTAGCTAAGTCCCGAAATGATAGAGTGTAGCTGAGTCCCGAAAATATAGAGTGTGGAGAAGTTAATATACTTTGGTATTTTGGCACCCGAGGTACCTAAGTGCAGGCCCCAAGTATTCGCCAGTCTTGAAAACTCGACCCGCGAAATCCCGATGGGGGAAACCCCAAAACAATGGAGTATGTTTAGATTTTGGTGTTTCAGAGTTTCGGCTCCCGAGAAACCCAGGTGCGAGACCTCATGTCGTCTGATATCCCAAAATCCCGATGGAGGAAATCCTGAAACAATGGAGGATGTTTAGAGTTTTTGTGTTTTGGAGTTTCGGCTCCCGGGAAACCCAGGTGCGAGACCTCCTGTCATCGCATATCCTGAAATTTCGATGGAGGAAAACCCGAAACAATGGAGTATGTTTAGAGTTTTGGTGTTTCATAGTTTCGGCTCTCGGGAAACCCAGGTGCGAGACCTCCTGTCTTTGCATATCCCGAAATCCTGATGGAGGAAATACTGAAACAATGGAGTATGTTTAGAGTTTTGGTGTTTTGGAGTTTCGGCTCCCGGGAAACCTAGGTGCGAGACCTCCTGTCGTCGCATATCCCGAAATCCTGATGGAGGAAATCCCGAAACAATGGAGTATGTTTAGAGTTTTGGTGTTTCAGAGTTTCGGCTCCCAGGAAACCCAGGTGCGAGACCTCCTGTCGCCGCATATCCCAAAATATCGATGGAGGAAAATCCTGAAATAGTGGATCATGTTTAAAGTTTGGTGTTCTGGAGTTTCGACTCCCAAGAAACCTAGGAGCGAGACCCCTTGTTCTCACGTAACGTGAAATCCTAAAAGGAGAAATGTCGAAATGGCTTAGCACGGATAGATATGGTGTTTCGGTGTTTCGACACCCAAGATAGCCTTCGGCAAGTTCTCTTGTACTCGCCAGACCCGAAAACCCAGTTTGCGAATTCCCGAAATAAGTTGAGCGGCATATGTGTGTGTGTGTGTGTGTGTGTGTGTGTGTGTGTGTGTGTGTGTGTGTGCAGGTTTCAGAGTTTCGTCTCCCAGGAAACCCAGGTGCGAAACCTCCTGTCGTCGCACATCCTGAAATCCTGATGGAGGAAACCCCGAAGGGTAGATTACCAAATGACTCCCTGTATCGCGATAGTAGAAGTGCCCTCTCGGTAAGGACTGCGGGCATAGCCATGGTCATATGAGAAACATATAAAGGGAAAGGAGGGTCTGCGCTAGGCTCCTTAGGATCTCAGGGAGCATTGTCCCTTGAGAATAAGGAAAGAAAGCCAAAAAATTTCTAGCCCCGTGGTGGGTGTGTTACAAATTGGTATTAGAGCATGGTTACAACACTTGGCCTGCTTCGGCTCATGAACGAGTTGTGCAGGAGCTCCGTTCAAAACACTCCTAAAAGGAGTAACCACCTGTCTTAACCTTCTTAATCAAAAGTCGAAGTTAAGAATGAAAAGTCCTATTGTGTGTGTGTGCATGTGAAAAATATGAATTATGTACTGGTTATAAATGAATAAATATTGACTAACAACCAGCATTTTTCTTTTGCACACAAAGCGGAAGATTAACCGCGGGAAATTGCAGACGTAGAGAATGGTGACTCACCATGAAGTGGGGGAGGGCTCCCACAATAGAGACGAAGAGTCTGACGAAAGGAGGGTGGTAGGGACCCCTCTATATCTAGCTGAGATGGTGAGGAGCCTCATTGTCGAATTACAGAGTTGCAAGGCTGACAACGAAAGGATGATAAAAGAGCAAGAGAAGCAAATGGAAATTAATGCAGTTTTACTGCAAATCTTATTCGACATACAAAGGCAATTGCAACATGAACTTGAGACACAGAAACGAGGTCATGTCAGTGGCCACACTAAGAGGAGCACCTTGAGAAAGATCCACCCCAAAGATAAGGGAAAAGTGCCAGACAATTCTTCTGGAAAGGAAGCTGGCGACTCGGAGGGATCTTCAAGCAGCAAAACTAGTTCTCATTCCTGAAGGAAACGAAAGAAGCAGAAACTTTCCAAGAGTCATAATATCGAAGAATTCAAGAAGGCCAAACCACCCTCCTTCGACGGTGAGATAAAGAAGGGAGAGGAAGCAGAGGCCTGGCTGCTTAGACTAAAGAAGTATTTCAGAGTCCATAACTTCTCAGAAAACTTGAAGGCCCGAGTAGCCACCTTCAACTTGAATGGAAAGGCTTCCATTTGGTGGGAAGACCTTAAGAATGTAAAATGGATTCATGAAGAAGACCTGTATTGGGAATGGTTTGAGAAGTACTTCAGGAAGAAATATCTGTTCGAGAAATACTTCGACGAAAAGACTAAATAATTCTATTAACTCAAGCTGGGGCAACTCACCATAGAGGAATATGTTAGCAGATTCCTCGAGTTGCTGAGGTATGTACCCTACATAAAAGAAGAAAAGGCAAAGGTACAACGATTCATCAGTGGACTACCTAAGGACTATCAGAACATGATTGAATTTGACGAACCAAAGACCCTAGAAGATACTATCTGAAAGGCAAGATATTGTTATGAACAGCTTGAGCATCGGACAGGACCTCGCGAAGGCTGGAAGTAGAAGAATACTTTGGGATTTCAGAAAAAGGGGTTTAAATCCCCAAGATTTAAGGACTATAAAACGAACTCAAGGATGAGCTTCCCAGCCCGAAGTGTACACCAGCAGAACTTTCCCTCCTTGAGCAGAAATAAACTTCCTAGATCTGCCCCAATAAAGACTGATAACCTAGAGAGAGAACCTTTGAAATGTTGGGGTTGTGGAGAAGAACATCTACCGAGGGACTGCCTGCACCGACAAGAGAATAGCCGAAGAATTTACAACGTTCAAGAAGCTACCACTATCAATGGTGTGGCCAGGAGTGTGCCGCAAATTTATGCAGCCTTGAATAATAACCAAGATGACCACCAAGCTTCAGTGGTGGAAATCGAAGGTATGATCACCAACCATCTAGTGTCTATTCTGATTGACCCTGGTTCAAATTTGAGTTATATAGCCCCTAAGGCTATTGATAAATGTAAACTACAGCCACATAAAAACGCTAAGCCATGGTTGGGACAGTTAGCCACTGGCACCAAAAGAAGGGTAGTAGAGGTCATACCATCTTGCCGATTAATGTTGGGTGAATTCCCCACCCAAGTAACCCTTAACATGTTACCCCTGGGATCATATGATCTGTTGATTGGTATGGACTGGATAGCCGCCCATAAAGCTAGATTGGATTGTTACCATAAAACCTTAGAATGTGTAAGTAAAGAAGGAAAAAGGATAACCCTTCAAGGGATCCGAAAACCTGTCTCAGTGAGACAAATATCAGCTCTACAAATGAGAATGTATTGCCGAAAAGGATGTCCCCTATATGCAATACAGGTGTTGAAAACAATTGAAGGCGACAAACCAAGCCTCGAAGACCACCCTACTCTAAGAGAATATAGAGATGTATTTCCGGAAGAGGTACTCGGTCTACCTCCAAGAAGGGACATTGACTTCTCGATAGACCTTGCATCGGGAGCGATGTCGGTGTCTAGGACACCCTACCGAATGAGCACACCTGAACTAGTTGAACTCAAATTGCAATTGAGAGAAATGATGGATAAGGGCTATATCTGGCCCAGCGTGTCTCCATGGGGAGCACCAGTCCTATTTGTGAAAAAGAAGGATGGTACCCTTAGATTGTGTATAGATTATAGACAACTCAATAAGGTAACCATAAATAACAAGTACCCCTTGCCCAGGATCGATGACCTATTTGATCAATTGGGGGGTGTGTTTATTTTCTTAAAGATTGACTTGAGGTCGAGATACTATCAAGTCTGAATCAAGGGTGAAGACATCCATAAAACTGCCTTCTAGACGAGGTATGGTCACTATGAGTTTGTGGTAGTGCCATTTGGGCTAACCAATGCCCCTACCACTTTCATGTGCTTGATGAACAATGTACTCAGCAAATTCCTAGACAAATTTGTGTTGGTTTTTATCGACGACATACTAATTTACTCCAAGAATGGAGAAGAGCATGAAGAGCATCTTAGACTTGTGCTGCAAGTTCTAAGAGAACATCAACTCTATGCCAAATTCAGCAAATGTGAATTTTTCCAGAAGAAAATACATTACTTGGGACATGTCCTATCTGAAGAAGGGGTAGCAGTAGACCCTGACAAAATCAGGTCTATCATGGAATGGCCTACCCCAAAGGACGTTTCGGATATCAGATCCTTTATGGGATTAGCAAGATACTATAGGAGATTTATAAAAGGATTCTCCAAGATTGGTTTTCCAATCACTGCCCTCCAGAAGAAGGGGACAAAATTCACATGGACACAAAAATGTGAAGAAAGATTTCAAACCCTGAAACACCTACTGACCCAGGCACCCATGTTGAAGATCATCGATCCCGAAGCCGACTTCCTCGTGTGCACAGATGCCTGTAAGGAAGGGCTCGAAGGTCTCCTTATGCAAGGAGGAAGTGTGGTCTACTATGAATCCCAAAAATTGAATGAGCACAAAGCCAACTATGTGACCCATGATCTAGAGCTGGCTACCATAGTGCACGACTTGAAAATGTGGAGGCATTACCTCCTGGGAAGAAAATTTGTACTTATGACAGACCACTATGGATTGCAATATCTGTTTGACCAACCAAAGCTCAATGCCAGACAAGCTAGGTGGATGGCCCTCCTCAGTGAGTTTGATTTTGAAATCAAACATATTAAGGGAAAGGAAAATAGGGTGGTTGATGCCCTTATTAGAAACATGAAAACAATTCACCTAGCAGTGGTAAGCACCTGCGAGACGGATGTCAAGGAAAGAGTCAGAAATGCACAAGAGATAGACACATTCTTCCCGACCGTGACCTCGTACCTATAGCAAGAACCCACCAGGATAAAGTATGGAGGCTACCAGATGATGGAAGGAGGTCTTCTCACTTATAGAAGCAGATTGTATATCCTAGATTGTGACGACTTGAAGAGGTTCATACTAGATGAACTACATAAAATACCCTATTCTGGTCATCCAGGATACCAGAAAATGATCACGGCCACTAGGAAACAATTCTACTGGCCTGGGTTGAAGAAAGACATAGTTGAGTACCTAGCCAAATGCATAGAATGCCAACAGGTAAAAGCAGAACATCGACACCCAGCAGGATTATTACAACCTCTACCAATCCCAGAATGGAAATGGGAAACCATCTCCATGGATTTCATCATCGGATTACCAACCTCGACCAAACAGAATGACGCCATCATGGTAATGGTGGATAAATTGAGCAATTCTTCTCATTTTATCCCTGTCAAGTCAACTTGTAAGGCAATAGACATCGCCAACGTATTCATGAAGGATATATTCAGATTGCATGGTATGCCGAAAAAGATCGTGTCTGACAGAGACACGAAATTTACTTCCAACTTTTGGAAATCGCTGATGGCGGGTTTAGAGACTAAGTTACTATTTAGCACAACCTATCACCCTCAAACCGATGGACAGATGGAAAGAGTGAACCAAATGCTAGAAGACATGCTAAGAATGCATGTAATGCATCAACCCAAGAAGTGGGAAGACTACCTGCCACTGGTGGAGTTCGCCTATAAAAACGGCTACCAAGAATCCTTAAAGATGAGTCCCTTCGAAGTCCTCTATGGTAGGTCGTGAAATACTCCTATTAGTTGGAGTAATCCCATAAATAGAATCTCTTTTGGACCCAACATGTTGAAAGAAATGGAACAGCAAGTGACTCAGATAAAACAAAACCTGAAGGTCGCTCAGAATCGACAGAAAAGTTACGTCGACCAAAAGAGAACTCCAAGAGAGTTCAAGACGGGAGACCATGTATATCTCAGAGTTAGGCTTAGGAAGGGTTCCCTAAAAATGGGAGCTTGTTCCAAGTTGGCACCTCGGTATTGTGGATCCTTTGAGGTTCTAGATAGAGTGGGACCTATAGCCTATAGGCTAGCACTTCCTCCCACAATAAACGCACATAATGTTTTTCATGTTTCATTATTGAAGAAATATGTACGTGATTCTAATCATATAATTGACTGGTCTGTGATCCAAGTGGAACCAGAGGGAGAATTCCTACCAGAACCTCAATGCATACTGGACAGAAAGGAAACCCCGCTCTAGAACCAAACCATTGCACAGGTCAAGATGCAGTGGAGACATTTTGGCCCAGATGAGGCCACGTGGGAAATGGAGGATGCCATGAAACGGGCATATCCGATTTTGTTTACCTCTATACATACATGTCATATTGATAGATAGAACATCGAGGATGATGTTCCTTTAAGGGGGAGGGAATTGTAACACCCTTTTTCCCCCAGTCTGTAAAAATAACTATAATGGCCAAAAACTATGGCAGACTCAAAGATGTGAATGTGTGATTTTGAATAGACCTTAGTATAAAAGGTTGACGAATGTAAATAACGTTATGAATATATGTTGCAGGATTGTTGGTTGAGGGATGTGCTGAAAAGAGACCACAATGGTTGATGAAATGTGGTGGAAGGCACCTAGAATGGTGGCGTTAACTTCCACCGAAACCAATACCGTATTTGGTCTTCATTGGCCTGAATATCAAGAGCGGCTCGCTGGCCCCGAAATGAATTACTCGCCAGGTTGGTAGGTGAAGAAGATCCTCATAAGTTAATGAGGGATGGGGGTGAACTGCCCATCCGTGGAAGCCTCAGACCTGACCACCGTAGGGAATTCTATGCCACACGCAACCTCACCGGAAAAGAAAAGGCAGGAAAGAGGTGTGGAAGGGGGCAGTCGCGACATAGATCGCAAGAGGGGAGAAATCGGAAGGACTCTGGAAAAAAATATACAGAGTGATTGATAAGCAGAGAAGAAGGAGAGTAACCTTCGTTCTTGACTTCTGATGAATAGAGACTCAATCTCACAGCATCGTGGTCTAAGCTCGGGGGTGGCTAGTGGTAAATCCATTCGGAATCGTTGAGCCTACGGTTGGGTGGAAACGAGTACCCCTCTTAGCAGTTGCATCAAACCTGGTGTTTTTTTTTTTCTGATAAGTGTTATATCTCGTATCTTGAAAATTAATATTTTGACATGCATGCTCTTGGTTTATGCAGTTATGAATGGTTTCAGTATAAGACTCTATGTATGGTGTTTTG
>ML789051.1:195257-219849 GCA_009831015.1 Picea engelmannii | reverse complement strand
CATATATCTTGTGTATTTATTGAAGAAGTGATATAAGCCATTTGTCTTTGTCTAGTAATCATTGACTTCGTCAATAATTACTTTTGATCATTGCTCATATATATGGTTGAAGATAGTCGTTGATATTTTGAAGTACTAACCACCGCAGCACATTCTTTAGTTTTATTTGTCTTGTCTCGTGAACAGGTGCCATTCAGTGGAAGATCTCCTCCTTGACTATCATTATTGGCAGTAATCTGTGAAGGGAATCTTACCTTTACCTCTGAAACCTTAAACCTTGATCCTTCTCCTTCAGAACCCCAGATTACTAGGGACGTCTCCCTTGGGATTAGCCACCCTAAACAGAAAGAGCTCCCCATCGAGGTGACAGTGGGTGGGGAAGCTCCTGTTACGCCAGTTTGAAGCCTTGACTCAAGCTAACCTAAACCCTTCCTACAAACTGAGCGATAACAGGGCCTATTTCACCCCCCCTGCTTAAGTGAAGCCTTTGGCTTCGGGGCAACACCCCAATTTTTTTTTTTGCAGTTTTTGCTATTTTTAGTGGTTTTCTAATCAATCTCGAATTAGGGGATTAGGGTTTTGGTAGCTTCAGAATACCTAAAATATTGTATATATTTTATTATGTATGGTGAAATTAATACAATAAAGAGTTGAGAGGTGTGACACCAAGGAAGACTAGTTTTCTCCTGGTTAAGGGTTTCCAATGTAAATCTCTGTGTACTATGTGTATGAGCCATTGATTAATTTATGTTTTTCTTAAGAATATGTATGTGTTGTTTTACTTCATAGGTTTAAACCTTACAAGGAAGTCACGTGGAAGGAAACTCTAGAGTCTATCAACCAGACACTCTAACATTCTTGTATTACCAAGGTCACAACATAGGCATCTCCACCATCCTCCTGAAAAGATTTTTTAGATTGATCATCAAAACCATTATTTTTCTTCTTATTCTAATTTTTTCTTCCTTGTAGTCTCTTTTGAAATGCTCAACCTTGCCAAAGTTCCAACATATTTCCTTGGACTTTCTATGAGACTTAGATCTCCAATGAGATTTGGATTTTCCCTTCTCCCTCTTCTTGCCTTTCTCTTTTGGTATTTCGTTAACTACCAATGCCTCCTTAGTGGATTGATAAGCCTTCCACCTCATCTTTGCATGACTTCATCAAGCACCAATTTCTTTGCAGTGCTTCCAACAACCATTACTAAGTTGTCCCATGAATCTAGAAAATAACACAAAAGGGTCATGCGATGATCCTCCTCTCCCATATTCACTCCAATTGAGATCGAATGGGTCACACTGGTATCAAACGAATTTGGATGGTTGGATACATAAACACCATCACCCATTTTTAAGTTGTACAACTCTTTCCATAGAAACAATTTATTATCCATGGATTTATCACAATACAAGTCTCCTAACTTCTTCCAAAGGCTTGTCACAATGGGTTCTTCAGAAACTTTCAATAACACTGAATCAGGAAAACAAGGCCAAATAAATTTTCTCATATTTCTCTCCAACACTACCTAGTCCTCATCTTTCATAGAAAAGGGTTTGGTTCTGGACACTGCAACCCATATATCTTGATTTATGAGCAAATCCCCCATCTTAGTGATTAAACTTCTCCATCTCTAGTCTTGACGTGGTCACCATTTTCCTACAATAAGGTTTTGTTCTATGCAAGCTTGTAGATTTTAACCTTGTACAATATTTTACTACAAACAGACTTTCAATAAAAGAATAGAAAAGATACAATGGAAAATACACAAGATTTCCCCCCTGGAAACCCAAATTGGGAAAACTAGCATATTCTATATTCATTCATAGTGATACATTGTTTACAATACAATATACATATAAAATCCAGCGACATCCAAAACCCTAACCCAATGACTTGGATTAGTCAACAACCCTAATTCCTTAACAGAAAACCATCGGCAAAAACCATGTGCTTAAAAACTGTCCAACAATGGACACGAAAATCAAGGCGACATGAAAAATGAGGCAAGAATGAAACACGTTTCCCGAGGAAAAAAAATTCTTAGGGTCGATGCCCATGAACCCTCACACAAGGGGGATATCGCCCCCCTGCAACCCCCAAAGGGGGGGCCTATCATCCCCCCTCAAACCCCCTCTGCGCTTGACACAACGTAGCTAACACTAGATCTAGTCGTGCAAAGAATATAACACATACCCAACATTATCCCACTTGTTGTTTTCTTTGCATACAAGGGGTTACAAGGTTATATAGTCAACAATATAGGGCAATGATTCCCATGGATCCTCTACACCAAGAGAACTTCTCAGTGCTCACCGATTTTGTTAATGAATCTGCAAAATTCTTCAAAGTTTCCACTTCATCAACAACACTTTATTTTTTTCAACCATGTATCTCACAAAGTGATATTGAATATCAATATGCTTTGTCTTTGAATGATAATTTGGGTTCTTCGCCAGAAAAATTTCACTCTGACTATCACAATCTATCCTTACAGCTTATTGTACCAACCCAATAACTGAACACATTCTTTGTAACCATATTGCTTCCTTACTTGCATGAGTGGCTTCCATGTACTCATATTTTGTAGTTGAAAGTGCCACTACAGCCTGTCTTTTGCTCATCCAACTAATTGCTCCTCCAAACAGGTTAAACACATACCCACTTTTAGATCTCCTACGATCCATATCTCTAGCCCAGTCTTCATCCACAAAGACATGTATGTCCAATCCTGGTCTTCCTTGGTAGCACAATCCATAGCTAGCAGTGCCATGCAAATACCTGAAAACCCTTTTTAATGTTGTCCAGTGCTCCTTCCCTGGTTTTGACATATACCTATTTAAAACTCCCACTGCATGTGCAATGTCCAGTCTAGTACATACCATTGCATACATCAAACTGCCAACTGCACTCGCATATGGAACATAATACATGTCCTCCTCCTCTTCCTGTGTCTTGGGACACTGATCCGCAGATAACTTTACACCAACAAGAATAGGGACCTTGACTAATTTACATTCATGCATATTAAACCTCTACAATATTGTCTCAACATATTTTCTCTGATTTAACCAGAGTTTCCTCTTTTTCCGATCTCTTTTAATTTCCATGCCCAAAATGAAATTTGAAGCACTGAGATCCTTCATGTCAAATTTAGAGGACAACTTAGTTTTCCCATCCTGGATAATCTCCTTATTGTTTTCTATCAGCAACATGTCATCCACATACAAGACCAAATAAATCAAATGATCATGAATTAATTTAAAATACACATAATGATCCTCTTTGTTTCTTGTGAAGCCAAGTCCTAGCATATAAGTATCAAATTTTTGATACCACATCCTTGGTGATTGTTTTAAACCATGCAGGGACTTTTTCAGCTTGCATACAGCTCCTTCTTTCCCTTCACAACAAAGCCTTCTGGTTGCTTCATATATATTTCTTCTTCCAAACCCCCATGTAGGAATGTTGTCTTCACATCCATCTATTTTACTTCAAAATCAAATGCAACAACAATAGATAACATAAATCTTATAGAAGTTAACTTGGCAACAAAAGAAAAATTATCACCAAAATCAATTCCCTCAACCTGAGAATAACTCTTTGCTACTAACATAGCTTTGCATTTATGCACTTTGCCTTATGCATTCAGTGTCTTTTTAAATACCCATTCGCTGCCAATGGGATTTCTTCCAGTCGGCAAGTCCACTAGATCCAAAGCCTCATTCTTATCGAAGGCTGCCATTTCTTCATCCATGGCCTTTTTCCAGAGCTTTCCATCCTCTGAATCCACTACCTCCCTGACAGTTCTTGGATCATCATTAGTAATAGACAAAGCAAAACTTGAACGAAAATTATATGGATTATACCTTTCCAGTATCCTTCTTTCTTGAACCGATCTCCTCAATACTAGAGTATGAGGATATTCTTCTTCTGATTCATGTTATTTTGTAGAGTTTGATTCATGATCCTTTAAATCAAACTCTATTTTCTTTGGTTCTTCCTTACTTGGTAGGACTTCCTGTTTAACAACATCCTTCATTTCTCTAAATACCACATCTCGGCTATACACGACCTTCTTAGTTTCTGGGTTCCAAAGCTTATAACCTTTGAGACCATCTTTATACCCAATAAAGGTACACTTTTCAGCCTTCTTATCTAGCTTACTCATGTTTTCCTTTAGAACATGAACATAGGCCTCACATCCAAATACCTTGAGATGTGTGAGAGAAGGTTTCTTACCAGTCCATACCTCTTGTGGAGTCTTGTCATCCAGTGCTGATGAGGGTGATTTGTTGACCAGGTAACATGCAATACCCACTGCCTCTGCCCAGAATTCTTGCCCTAACTCGACACAACTGAGCATGCACCTTTCTTTTTACATCAACATCATGTTCATCCTTTCTGCAACTCCATTCTGCTAAGGTGTATATGGAGTAGTCTTCTACCTTTCTATACCGCACTTCTTACAAAAATTTTCAAATTCATTCCCGCAAAACTCTCCGTCATTATCTGTCCTCAACACCTTAATTCTTTTCTCTGTTTGATTCTCAAAAAGAGCCTTAAACTCTTTAAACCCGTCAAATACTTCAGATTTCTTCCCAAGGAAATATATCCAAGTATTCCTCGAGAAGTCATCTATAAATGAGACATAGTACACAGATTTTCCCAATGATGGAATCGACACAGGTCCAAACACATCATTGTGAACTAGCTGTAAAATTCATTCTACCCTGATTGCACCAGAGGGGAATCTTACCCGATTCTGATTCCCATATACACAATGTTCACAGAAATAAAAATCCAGAGAGAAGTTAGACATACCTCAACTATACCTTTACTGTGTATTAGTCGAAGACCATTCTCTTCGATATGCCCTAGTCTTTGATGCCACATCATAACCTTTTCTTCAAAGATTGTAAGAGTTCTTTCTTCTTCAACTCCAATATCAAGAACAACTGAACTATTACACCCATCACTAATAGTGCTTCCTTGTAGCTTATACAGAGTTCCAAACCGAACTCCCTTCAACAACACCATTGCTCCTTGAACCATCCTGCAGGTTTCCTTTTCAAATATTGATTTTACCCCTGCATCATCCATTTTTCTTATAGAAATCAAATTTTTGGCCAAACCTGGGATGTGCAGAACATCAGGGAGTGTTCTAATCCTTCCATCTATGAGCCTCAACTTGAATTTTCCTCGACCTATGATTCTGGTTGTCGAGTCATCACCCAAGAAAACATTACCTCCATCATAGTTTTCATATATACATAACCACTACCTGTGGGGAGTCGTATGAAAGGATGCATCAAATTCAACCAACCATGCCTCATGATCTACATGCATACTTGATGAAGCCAAGTACACATCCCCTCCTTCTTCCTTAGAGGTCTTTTATTTTGTAGAAGGGCATTCTTCAGATCCCTTCTTGTTCTCAACTTTGGATCTACACTGCTTCTTGTAGTGCCCTTCTTTTCAACATCTCCAACATACCTTTACAAACTTTCCGGGAGACTTAGATCTTCCCTTAGACTTAGATCTCCCACTTGAGGACTTAGATCTATTTCTTTCTTGGGAGCTTCCTCTTGCAAATAATGCATCTAGGCTCTGTCCTTCCATGTTCTTCCGTACCATCTCCTTCGACAAGAAGGATGAGATCACTTCATCAAACTTCAAGGCAGTTGTATTACTACCTATGGCCACAACCAAACTATCCCACAAGTTTGGTAAAGAGCATAGTAAACTAATACACTTATCTTCATCTGAAATTTTAATCTCAATATATACCAACTAACTTACCACAGTATTGAAGGAATTCAAATGTTCTGCCACCGAGTCTCCATCTCTCATCCTCAAGTTATACAACTTCTTTCTTAGGAATAGTTTATTTACTAAGGACTTAGACTGATACAACTTCCTCAACTTATCCCATAAATATTTTGTTGTAGCTTCCTCTGACACATTTAGTAATATTGAATCTGAGAGACACAGTCGGATTGTGCTCTTCGCCTTCCAATCCAACTTTTTTCAGTCATCTGTTGAAGTTCTTGTAGGTGAAATACCTGGATCCACTGTGATCCACTGATCTCTATCCACCAACAGATATTCTATCTTGAGCTTCCACAACTCAAAACTTTACCCATTAAACTTCTAAATCTCCATTTTCGAACTGCTCGTCATTTCATTTCACTTGAAAAATCAATACCACAGATCTCCCACTGTAACAAGGCTTATCACAGCCCCGAGCCAAACCCTTGACCACAAAGGCATCCCCCTGAAGCCAACAAAGATCTAATACCAAATGTAGATTTTAATCTTGTACAATATTTTACTGCAAACATATTTTCAATAAAAGAACATAAAAGATACAATGGAAAATACACACATTACACAGATATTTTTCCCCTGGAAACCCAAACTGGGAAAACCAACATATTCTATATTCATTCATAGTGATACATTGTTTACAATACAATATACATATAGGATCTTGCGACATCCAAAACCCTAACCCAATGACCTGGATTAGTCAACAACCCTAATTCCTTAATCGAAAATAGAAAAACGTCAGCAAAAACCATGTGTCCAAAAATCCCTCAACAATGGACACGAAAATCGAGGCAACACGAAAAAACGAGGCAAAAATGCAACATGTTTCTCGAGGAAAACAATTTTCTCAAGGGTGTTGCCCCCGAACCCTCGTGCAGAGGGACTATCACCCCTTTGTAACCCCCGAAGGGGGGGCCTAGTGCCCCCCCCCTCAAACCCCCCTACACGCCCGACACAATGTAGTAAAGAATATAATACATACCCAACAAAGCTCCCACTCAAACCAATATTAGATATAAAAGCCTTGTCCATAACACCTAGGATCTGAGATGATCAAGCTCTTGTACCAAATGAAAGGCAATGGAGTTGTAGAATATGCTTCCTACTTTAATCAATGATAGAAGAATGTATAAAAAAACTAAATAAATAGTGGCAGAAAATAAATAACATAGAAGCATGCAACCATTGCATAGTAATTTCCTAGGGAAAACCCTTTTGGAAAAAAAAAACCCACAATCCAAAGTAAAATTAGTGTAATATTCAACAATTAATAAAGGTTAGAATACACTTTCAACATCTTTGTGCTCTTAACATGAGTAATCAACAACATACATGTTTTAGAAAAATTTCGATAGCATAATAATACCTTTAGTGACCTCATACAATACCTCCAACCCATGCACTCAATATATAGGCATGATGAAACCATAAACCAATTACAATTTCTATTTCTTTATGCGGGAAATCATCAACATTTTTTGGCTTTTACTAAAATTGTTACTCCATGCATGGGATCAATGCCACAACGTTTTTGGCTTTCACTAAAAATGTTGATGCATGAGATCATTGCCACATCATTTTTGGCTTTTACAAAAAATTATCTGCCACAACTTTTCCAGACTTTACTAAAAATTAAGTGCCATAATGTTAATCACATGCATGCCCACTATCATTAAGATCACTACAAGGTGTATCCTAACATAGTTAATATGGTAGAAAGGTAGATATTTTTACAAATATTTTGAAATTGGTTTCTAATGTGGGCATACATAGTACATTTTAAGATAAAGTGATTTTAATCCTCCACGTCCTTAGTATCACAAAATGACAAATACTTTCATCCCACAATGTTTTAGGGTTTGTCCAAAGCCATGTTTCACCATGAAGCTTGTAAGAGTTTGTTCTTATTTTAATAATCTTGATTTTTTTCTTTAAACTAGCTATAACAAAGAATAATTTTTAATCTTCTAGATTGGGTTTATGACCTCTTTATAGTATCTTAATTATGGGAGTGAGTTAATAAATGGACACACTCTTTTTTTTGAGTTTTTTTGGTTGATAAAGTAAAGTTATGCTTCTATTTATTCAATTTTCGAAATTTCAGCAATGGTCTTAAAATGGGCCAAAACCTTTCAAACAAAACTTAAGGATCAAAATTCCCATCCATCACTAAACTATAACTTGTAGTAAAATTCCTACTCAATTTAGGGAAGAATTTCCACCTAAAAAAAATTGAATTTGTTCACTTATCAACTTACTTCATAAAAATATTCATCTTTAGCATGCCAATACTATAAATTCAACCCATATTTTAATGTACAACATAACCCCAAATAAATAAAAACAAAACCCAATCATCCCTTACAATTTTTCATTGTCATAAATTCAACATCAATTTTCAAAACCTTTGGATACTTCGAGAAAAAGAATCGAAGCTATTACAATAGTATACTCTTTTAAAAAGCTCGACATGTCACTTGTGTTATTTGAACTTAGTGAAGAGAATAACAATCATTCCTCCCAACTACCAAAGCTAAACCCAATCAACAACATCTACCTCGTAACTGTTTCAAAAACCCCATTTAAATTAAAGCAAAACCGAGTAGCTCATATGTCCCACCTTAAACGGAACTTAAAGCCCAGCGTACACAAAGTTCAAAAGCGTTTTACACTTATTACGCACCCATACATATGCAGAGGTCCCCACTTTCAAAAAAAAAAAACCGTTTCATAATTTAAAAATAAAAGCAAGAAAGAATTGGGCGGAATTCACGCAAGTTCAACGGTCATAAAATTCAAAATGACCGTTGGAGGTAGAGATATCTAGGGCCACACTCCACTTACATATGGTCTCTGCTCGTCTCGACCCCTAAGAGAATCTCCTCTGCTCTGCGAGTCTTGTTATTTGTTCTTTTGCTGTTATTTTGCTGGAACAATGGATGCTTATGAGAAATTGGAGAAGGTTGGAGAAGGAACCTATGGGAAGGTGTACAAGGCCAAGGACAAAAACACAGGGCAATTGGTCGCCCTTAAGAAAACGAGGCTGGAGAGCGACGATGAGGGTATTCCTCCCACCGCTCTCCGTGAGATTTCCCTTCTGCAGATGCTTTCTCAGGATATCCACATTGTCAGGTATTGGAGGTGTAATGGATATGCATATTCTGTGTGTATCGTATAAGGCATTAGGATATAAATCTATGAACCATAAACCCAAAACTGTAAATGTGGGTATATATGTATGTTTGTTCTGAAAGCCTATTTTGTTTACGCAGGCTGTTGGATGTGGAACACACAGAGAACAAGGACGGGAAGCCCCTTCTGTACTTAGTTTTTGAATACATGGACTCTGATCTTAAGAAGTACATTGATGGTTATCGCCGAAGCCACACAAAAATGCCTCCCAAGATTATCAAGGTAAATTCCTCTGTAATTTGGGATCTCCAACTATAGCTGTTAAAGAAAATTGATATTTGAATTTACTATGCTGTGTTATTCAGGCCATATAAGCCTGTTTAAATGATGTAAATTCAACGTTAGGAGGAATGCAGTGGTTTCCGTTTGGGTTAAATCGGGTTGTTCAAGTTTAGTAGAATATAGGGTTTTGAAAGAACCCTAATTCATTGGGTGTTTGCATTTCAGTCCCGCTGTGACTTCCGATTGATTTTAGTTTCTTCTTTTTTGTGATTATTTGCCTTTTTGGGGCTGTGCTTGTCGTTTGTTTGATTATGATTTTGGATGAATTGCAGAGCTTCATGTACCAGTTGTGCCAGGGGGTTGCTTACTGCCACAGTCGTGGTGTAATGCACAGGTGCTCATATCTGTATTTCCTTTGTATTGTTTTTGTCTGAAATGGTTTTGCATACTGTCAATGTTCTGCCTTATATAACTTCTTACAGCGACGGTGATTTGGGTGTGCAGGGACTTGAAGCCTCACAATCTCCTGGTGGATAAGCAAAGGGGGGTTATAAAAATAGCAGATCTTGGCCTCGGAAGGGCATTTACGATTCCTATTAAGAAATATACCCATGAGGTGAGTGTTTTCACTGCATTTTCCACATTTGCTTCTGGGTTTTGCCGAAGTTTCGTCTTTGCTAATTTCAGAGAGGGTTTCGTTTTGGTTTCTTGGTGTATAATATCTGATTTTTTAAGAGGCTTAGGGTGTCATATGTCCAGGATTCACATCGTATTTGTAACCCTTACCTTCCAGCCCAGGCAGGTAATACCGGGTCCCCCCTTGGTTTGAAGGTTTGGACTTTGAGGACCAACCCTTTGCAGAGATTGTGAGACTTCTTTAACAAATAACATAAAATATATTGGCATAAGTTCTGGATTCACATTTTGGGAACTGATGTAGTGCTGAGCGGGTTATTTAGTCCACCTTTGCTTCTGGGTTTTGCAGAAAATTTGGTTTTGGTTTCCTGGTGTTTAATAGCTGGATTTTTTGCTGTAAGGTAAGACTGAGGGTGTTTGGACAGCTACCATATGCCCACTGTCATATGTTCAGGATTCACATCCTAATTGCAACCCTTACCTTCCAGCCCAGGTAGGTAATACCAGGTCCAACCCTTACCTTTAAAATATAATGACACGAGTTCTGGAACCACATTTGCTTCTGGGTTTTGCAGAAAATTTGGCCCTCCCTGATTTCTTAGTGTATAACATCTGACTTTCAGCTATAAGGTAAGGGGTTTAGGGAGTTTGGACAGATACCATAGGCTTGCTGTCATAGTTTCAGGATTCACATCGTATTTGTAACCCTTTCTTTCTAGCCTGGGCAGATAAGAGCAGGTCTGACCCTTTGTTATTTGTAACTCTCTGCAGAGCTTGTTGGACTTCTTGAACAAATAGCATAAAATGTAATGCGATAAGTTTGGATTCACATTTTGGTAGTTGATGCAGTGCTGAGTGCATTATATACACTTTTGTATCCAAATCGAATCTCTTCATAAAATTTACCTTTATGTCTTTGTATAAAAATGGAATCCTTGAGATTCTTATCAAGGTTCTTTCCAAGGTAGTTGATCTTGCCAAGGTTCTTTCTTCGTTGACAAAATTGTGGGTGCTTGCTGCAGATTGTGACCCTTTGGTACAGGGCTCCTGAAGTTCTCCTGGGGGCTACTCACTACTCTACACCTGTAGACATCTGGTCTGTTGGCTGTATATTTGGTAAGCCCTTTTAGACAGATTAATTAGATGTTTCAATTTGTTAAGTCATAAGTCTGCTAGGCCGTCTGATCTGCAAATGGCTCTCAATTTTGCAGCTGAAATGTCCAGAATGCAAGCCCTGTTCATTGGAGATTCTGAAGTACAACAACTTTTTAAGATTTTCAGGTTAAGATTTGACAAAAAAGGAGACATTCTATCTTTATTTATAGGCCTTCCTTTTTGGATGCACAATAGCATTTTTCTTTATTAATTTAGTCTTTGCATGCAACAGGTTTCTAGGAACTCCAAATGAAGAAATCTGGCCGGGAGTAACTAAATTGAGGGACTGGCATATCTATCCTCAATGGAAACCTCAAGATATAAGCTCTGCCGTTCCAGACTTGGAGCCAAGTGGTGTCGACCTGTTATCTGTAAGTGTCCTTAATCTGTACTCTCGCTCTCATATCTTATATATCTTTGTTTCTTTGCTTTTTTGTAGGAATAGTAGACTGAAGAGGTTTGAACTCATGTCTTTTGCAGAAAATGCTGGCTTATGAGCCATCCAAAAGAATATCAGCTAAAAAGGCATTACAACATCCCTACTTTGATGATCTGGATAAATCTCAATTCTGAGATCCCTTTTATAACTGTTGTTATATTAATTGGTGTGTGCTTTGGTGTTTTTGGAAATGTCCCATTTTCTAAGAATTCATCTTGGCAAAAGCAAATATGTTAGCCAATATATGCTTTTTGATGTGTTTGCACAGGCAAACAAACAATGTTTGGTTGCTGTTGTGGACCTTAAATATTGTATTCCCACACTTTGGAGGGAATAATTTATTTAATTTTAACGTTCAGATGTGATATTGTTCAGACTCTCTTGTGATATGGGTCCTTCATGATATTGATCTCTTACCGTTTGAGGATAATTTTAGGAAATCCAAAGTTGGAATGATCTTTTGAGAGAGGAATGGCATGTGGGTTTTTGAACTTTGTTTGGAAAAACATGTCCTAAGAAATAGATAATTATTCATTGCATGGCATGAGGATATCTGAACTTCGCTGGGAAAAAGCATGTCCTAAGAAATAGATAAACTTTCACTGCACATAGTGGAATGTTTACAAAATTCTAACATGAAAGATTAATAAATTTTTCATTGCAAATGTATTGGAATGAAAGGATACAAAACTAACATGAAAATGTAATATGGTGGCCAACAATATGGTTTTCAAAATTAAAAAAAGAGTAGTTTTGAATTCAACTCCTTTCATGAGGATTTTTGAACTTTGTTTCAAAAACCATGTCCCAGAAAAATTTTCACTGCACATATTTGAATGTCGGTTACAAAACTGATTCCTCTCAATCAATAGTAACTGTCGCCTCTTTTAAAAACATGGTTTTCTTATTTGACAAAGTAATTGTGAATTGTTTTCAATATTGGTACCTAGTTTTGCTGAGTGGAACTATTTATTTTAGGGTTCAGTGTCCATGTAGATATACTCTACCATTGGAGTGGGAAGTAAAGATGTTTATTTTGTGTTGATGTCAATCAAAAAAGAAAAAAGTAGTTGTTTGAACTTTTAGTTCCTTTGTCCAGCTTGCAATTGGTTTTAGTTTTGTTAGTTTTTAAAATTAAAAATAGAGAGTTTTGAATTCAACTCCTTTTCTTGGTATTAAAAAAACATATATAACTCTTTTTCCTCGAAAATGTCTTTTTTTATCAAAGAAGATGATAACCTATCATTACTCAACTGTCAAATGGTAATGAGGACAACCATCATTTGTTATTTGTGAATGTTCTTAAAGAACCATGCCACCTAAAATAAGGGGAAAGACTTTCACTCCACAAGGGTTGTTAATCTATTTCCTTTTGCTTGAGAAAAACTAGCTCTTAGCTAGACTTAGCAAAGGCAAGTGTTTCCTTTTCCTTTTCCCTATACAATCATGAAGTCCTACACCACCTTTGTATATTTCACATTATGGTATATAGTTTTTATCCAAGTGTGTTCTAGATCCTACTACTTTGCCTCTTGATGAGGTATCGATGTGAGAGCAATTGAGGTGGTTTCGTTTTTATGCATTATATATTTGTATCATTGGAATGAATACAAATCATGGGATGGCTTGAGGCCTTTTTCGCCAATTTCTTGTCTTGACTTTTATTCTATTTTTTATCATGGTATTCGAGCAGAGAGATTGATGTAGGTTGAGGTATTTGATTTTGTGGGCAAAATACAACTCCTTTTCCTGAATGATAACCATCACTAGTTGCTATCTATGAATGCAAACTGACTCATCATTGTTATTAAAGGAAAACCACACCAGCTAAAGTAAGTCATTGGTGATCCGTAAGGGGGTTATACTTTCACTCTTGCTCATATACCTTTGGTTTTGGGTTGTTAACTCGTTTCCTTTTGTTTGAGGAAGATGAGCTCTTTACTTCAAAACCTCAAAAATGTATTTTTAGCAAAAGCAAGTGTTTCTTTTGAAGGGCTTTCTATATTAATTTTATTTAGGATATTTTGAATTCAACTCCTTTTCCCGATATTAAAAAACAATATACTGCCTCAAAAATGCCCCCCCCCCCTATCTCTCTCTTAATCTGAAGGTGGCAATCTATCATAACTTAATTGTCAACTGGCAAGGAGGACAACCATCACTAACTGCTATTTGTGAATGCACGCTGACCCATCACCATGACCTGAAATAAGTCGTTGGTGGAATGTAAAGGGGCATACTTTCACTCTTGCCCAAATGCCTCTAGGTTTTGAGGTTTTGGAGTAAATTCTAAAAGGAAATATAAATTTTGAGGTTTTGATGGGCTAAGGGCTCGTCTTCCTCAAACAAAAGGGCCCATCAAAACCTCAAAATTTATATTTCCTTTTAGAATTTACTCCAAAACCTCAAAATTTCCTTTTAGATTATTATACATTAATTTTATTTAGGTCTTAGGTTCTTAAGCTATTTCCTTTCATGCGAGGAAGACAAGCTCAACCCATCAAAAGCAATTTTAGGTTTTACTCCAAAACCTCAAAAACATCCTTTGTTTCTTTTAAAGATTTTTCTATATTAATTTTATTTAAGATATTTTATTAGTTTTATTTAGGATTTTCTACATCAATTTTATTTTGGATATTTTATTTAGTTTTATTCTATCACCAATTGAAATCTGTGAAACCATGCCACCTAAATCATTGGTGATCCATAAGGGGGCAAACTTTCACTCTTGCTAAGATGCTTCTAAGAGCAAACTTTCATTCGAGGAAGATTGTAAGCCAGAAGGGAGAATTCGTTTGTATAGTGGTTGCTTCCCTGCCTAGGGTTTCTTTGATTGCCACATTGACGTGTTATTTATGATTCCTCCCTGTTGTGAAATAGTGTTTCTTGTTTAAAGCAGTTGTCACTTAAGCAACTAATAGTTAGGGAGGAAGATCATGCCACTACTAACCGCCAAAGAGACCGGGTTGGCATGAGAAGCAGTGGGAAATTAATGTTAATTTTGTCACAAATTCATTGCACCGACAGAGACATCCAGTGATAATCTGTCTCCTCAACAAATGCTTCAAATTCTCGTTACTTCGCGTGCAATTCGCCTTATAATAACAATTCCAGGAAAATGCTATTAGTTTTGGTGTATGAGAACAATGTTTGTTTTTTTGCTCCCGTCGGTGAATCTATATACTCGGTACTGAATTGATCGTCCCGAGATTGAGGTATAGGCGGTACCGGGGTTTGGAATGGATCCAACAACACAAATTGAAAGGGAAAATGGTTAGTGCCCATATATTTGATAATAAAACCAAGATACTATTTATTGTAGAAGTAAGGGTTGTTTAAAACTCATATATAACACTCTAACTATTAGATAGAGAAATCATTCAAATGTGTTCTTGAGCTTTTCCTCTCTCTGGTAGCTGCATAGTTGCTCCCATGGTTCATGAGCTTTTCCTCTCTCTGGTAGCTGCATAGTTGCTCCCATGGTTCAATTTAGGAGACTTGGTCAAATTAGAAATGCCATTAGGCCACATGTTTCTGTAATCAGATTCTGTACAAATTTCTAATCCCACGTGTTTGGCAACAAATTCTTTGATCTCGTTCACCGTTAAATCATACCAGTCATCGGATCTCACCACGAATGCTACCAGGACCTCTCCAACAATTTCATCTTTCTGGTTGAATCACACACAAAAAAATCCAATCCCACTATGAAGATAATTAACATTTGTGGCAGATTAAGCACGATTTATTCTAAACAAATTGAATACTTTAGACTCACGCACGAGACAATTACTGTGTCGGGCTATGGATGGTTCACAAGAATGGCTTCTAATTCTGTTGGTGGAATTTGCAAATGTACACAACCTAAATAGCTAGTGTTCATAAAGGGATTTTTGTTTTTATAGAATTGCAAAACACAATGTTTTTCTCAAATTTTCGGTGTCTAGAGCATTGTACTAACCAAGCGATGAAGGTAGACATTAACCAAGCTATGAAGGTAGATATTGTATTGAAGGTAGACATTGTATTGAATGGCGGTTCTCATGATGAACTAATGTATGCAATTTAATGTTAAGTAATGTATGCAATTTCATGTATGAAAATTTGCGGGAAAAATTACATAGATAAATGGTCTAACCTTAGTGGAACTCCACCTTGAAACCTCTAGTTGTAGAGAATACGACTTGGTTGCATAGAATACGACCTGCACATCTGGTTCATATTGCACATATTGCATATCTATTTCATATTGCATGTGGAAGGAAAGACTGTGCATGGGAAGAAGCGAAACATGGAGGGTAATTGACCAGGAGGAAGAAGAGAAACGAGGGAAATCGACTGCGAGGAAGAAGAGAAACATGGGCATAACAATATCCATAGCAAAGATGCTTATAGTGCTGGCAAGTGACCAAGTGAAAGTGGAGATGGAGCACAGGTGAGGACCAGGCAAAGCCACTGCCTAACGGGTTATGTACAATTATGATATGAAAACATTAAGTATTTAATGTTTTAAATTAATGCTAACTTGAAACTTAGCATTAATTAACATTGCTTCCTGCATATCATGTTTACTAAGTTTCAATCCTTTCTTTCCCTAAGTTTGAAGCGGCCTCAAACTTAAAACTTAGGATTAAAAGCTAAAGGTGAGTTGGAAAATTGCATGAAACGATTGAAACTTTGGTTAGTTTTCGTGTCGTACTAATAAAACAAAGGAAAATTGATTACTATTAGTCCCTGCAGTCCGAAAGGCAAGGACTAATAATAATTTTTCACAATTTGCAATAGTATTATGGTTCTCATTACAACATATTCAATGTAACCAAATGATACATTAAATATAAAAATTCTTGGTAGTATATAGATTTAACAAAAACTACACATAACATCCCTTCACATAACATAATATTTATATAATAAAATTAACATGGGTAGTTAACATCTATTTCAAAAGATGTATGTATGAATGATTTTCTCTCCCAATTATAGGTGACCAATATGGGTACAACCATCAAGCTAACATTATGAAGCAACAACGGAGAAATTCTACATATAGTTAGTTTAAGTTAAACATAACATCAAATTATGATGTCACATAATTTAAATCAAATAATCCAACTAATAATAAAGCCAAGATTTATGTAGTACCCTCTCTCAATCAGCATATAGGAGTCTCATAACTAGTGCTCACTCAACTTATTCATTCCATGCCAATACTCTCATTGCATGAAGAACCCTTCGTAACCAAGCTATAATAATAAAGCCAAGATTTATGTAGCACCCTCTCTCAATCAGCATATAGGAGTCTCATAACTAGTGCTCACTCAACTTATTCATTCCATGTCAATACTCTCATTGCGTGAAGAACTATTCATAACCAAACTATAATTATGATGTAGAAATAGATCTTAGCAAAGTTAAAATTTTACTTAAGCTATAATTATGATGTAGAAATAGATCTTAGCAAAGTTAGGATTTTACTTGAGATCATGTAACCCATCAATAACCCAATGACCAGATCTCCTACTAATTTAATTTAAGCATTAAACATAACTTTAAATGATTCATATTTATACTTAACACAAGTTAATGTACATGGCATCCATTTTCCTCCAAAGATCAATCTGTTTACAACCATACCATTTTACCAACATAGTAACATGCCTTCCTAAGATGCCTTCATAGTAGTCGCAAAATATTGGAGAAAGGTGATGGGAAAGAAAAAGACAATCGAAAGCATGATGCAAGAGTGAGGGTTTGTATTTCTAATGAATTTTGTAGGCTTAGAATAAGTTGTCAAGCTTCTCATAAAAGCATGGACAGGGTCTAAGCAAACAAGTGGTAACTCGATTCTTAATATGTGTCTCACCTTTATTATATTATATTTTATGTAGTTACATAGATAACTTAAATAATTAAATCTTCATAATCAATGTAATTTATTTTTTTTAAATTTTATTAATATGAAAAAAATTGTGTTACATCAAATGATTGAAGTATTAAAAAAAATCTCTTACATTCTTTGATATTTTTATTTATTATATATATTTTTAACTATGGTAGTAAAAAAATATCAAAATTTTCTTTCATCAACTCAAGAAAAAACAGATATAAAAAATATTTTTTTTCTATTTTTTTGTCAGCATATGTTCCATATTTATACATGAATCTAAAATGAAACCACAATATATTTATAGCCAAGGCTCATGAGCATATTCAGGAAAAATTCCCCATGATGTACTGAGACTAATCAGGTTCCACGATCTAGTCTTGTTCCAACTTTTGAAAGTCCATTTAATATCTCGTTCTCATCCATGTAGATGTGTGAAAAGGATATATATGTGAAAAAACTGATAGAAGTGATTGTACATCATTATACAAAGGATGTAATGTAAATTCCTCAATAATATTTCCTTACACGTTCATTGAATTACTAGAAGGGATGTTATAGCATCATTTGCCACCACATATGCATTGGTGCCATCTTGGTCATTCCCTTTTCCTACTTGCAGACCTTAATCCCTTTTACTGCTCTGAATTAATAAAAAAACTCATTTTTTTGACATATACGCACCTTATCAGTTATGCAAGGTGCATACATACGCATGTTGCTCCTTTATAGGGTGCATACACCTTTATTTAACTCAAAAAAATAATATTTTGCACATTTTTGGGCGGGGTTTACAGGTTTCCCCAGTTCTTGACCCCCTATTTCCCATTTCCAATTGTTTGTAACCACTCCAACCACCTGGAGAGAGTATAAACTGAGCGTAAGGCTAGAGGAGAGGAAAATCATACTTGAAGCATCATAATGATGGAATTTTCTGGCCCCATCTGCAAGCCCCTTTGCCTTGGCTATTGATTTATTCCATAAGACCTGGAAACCCTTGTTTCCATCCTTCCTTGTTCCTCATATATCGTTAGGAAGAGTTCATTCCTCTTCCTTGGACTTGCTCAAGCATTGGAGTCGAAGGTACTATTGATTGTCAGTGGCCTGGGTGGAGGGACCTGAAGTTCGTTTCCAGAGCAGTGTCACAGTAGATACTGGTGGTAACTACCTTTGTCTTGTTTTTAATTAATAAAGAGACCTCTTTCCCATCAATTATTTGTTTTTAAGTATATGATGTTTATGCTTAAGCATTCAATTTCCGAGGACACTAATTGATCTAATTGTTTTAATTTCAATCATCTTTTATAAGAGTTCTTTATCTTGTAACTACCCCTTTGCAGTTGTCAACTTGATTATTTGCAAATGATCAAAGGGATTGTTGGGAAGGAACATTGAAGCGAAAGGTTTCAATCATGGGATCGTCATCGGACGCTGAGAACCTGGTATGCCTCTCTATTTCTGACTATTAGTTAGTTAGTTAGTTATAAGATTTCTTGATCACAATTTTGGGATTGTGTTCAATCTTTAAAGGTCATCTCTCTATTGTGGCTTTAACCCATAGTCACAGGAGAACTTTCTCCATAACAAGGGAGTCCCCAAAGATTTGAATATGTGAGACTGCATCCTCATGATTTAGCCTCAAAACCAGTTTGAGAGCCATCAACTCACATAAATTATTTGTTTCTTGACTGATTCTAACTTTTCATGGAATGCTATGGGTTGAAGATATAAACAAAATTTCTCCTACTCCACCCTTGGGTGGGGTCTCTTATGAGACCCCATCAAAGTATGCCCATGGAATTTCATCATTTGTTTCCTCTTCCTTGGAATTATGTGTAATTTGTTTATCCTAAAATGTTGGGTATGCATGTAGAATGTTTAGTGCATGAACAACACATTTTAAAGGTAGCGTCTCCTTGTTCTCAAACAACTTCATATTTCTAGCCAACCAAACTCCCCAAGCAAGGTTTAAGGGAAGAGATATGATCTTTTTTGTGTCCTTGTTGGCACATCGAATCCTGAAGGCCTCTTCAATGTTTTCTCCCACACATACATTTTTATACCCTATCATCCTTTCCACTTCCTTCCAGACTTCCTTTGTGTAAGGGCAGGTCATGATGATATGTGCATTTGTTTCTTCTACTTTTTGGCATAGAATGCACTAGCTAAGTCCAACAAAGGTTCTTGTTTTGTAGTATATCCTAGGTGGGCACCCTATTGTTTAAGATCAACCACATAACAAATTTGTATTTTTTTGGGCTCTTTAGTTTCCATATGACTTTCCACCACCATACATGTTGATCTCCCCTTCCATGCTCAACAAGTGCTTTGTATCCTATCTTTGGTAAATAAACCCTTGATGGGTTTAGAGACCATACCAACTAATCATCCTCCTCTCTAATTATGGCATTGCTATCTTTTAAAAGTTTTGTGTATCTCTGCAATTCCCCTGCATTCTCTTCCCCAAGTCATAACTCCCTCAAGGTCATTCAAACTTGGTGCCAAATGGTTGTACTGGACTAGTTCACAACCTTTTTTAACATATAATAATTGTTGTCTCGTAGCTTGAGTATCAATCGTGGAGATATCTTGTGCCTCCCTTTACTACCAACCCATGGATCCAGACCTATTTTCACTCCATCACCTTTACCAACTTACCAAAGCAACCAATTTCCAACCAATTGAAAAGTAGAGTTGACTGATTTCCACATTATTGAAGCATTTTGAACTTGTTTTATGGGATTCCTAATCCATTCCTCCATAATGTTTGGTGTGATATATTTATCTTTAACCCATAACCCAATTTTTTGGATTAACTTCCAGGCATTTTTTTTACTGCAAGAGATTTTGAAATTGAAAAAAGAAATTGGTTCTTTAAATCCCAACCTCCTTTTGCTTTTCGTAAAAATAGAATCTTCTACCAAACCAGATAAAAACATTTTTTCCTTTGTTCCCTGAAGTATATGAATCTATAACATAACAACCTTATAACTTTCAAAACTCCTATAGCACATATTTTTGCATATACATCATATATATTTATATTTTTATAACTTATAAAAAAGCATTGATAACTTCCACAATTACATCCACGAGGAAAAGGAAAACGATTTGTTGAGCCATCTCAAAGGGTTCGCCTTTAATGCATCAATGATACAATTTCAAAGAATTTATTTATTTTTCAATGTAATCTATAATATATTTATTAATATTAATGTTTATGAGCAGTTTGAAAAATGAAATCTCTCATGTCTTTAACTTCTATGAATTTGTCACCGTGGTGTTTAGTAACCCTTGTTGACATAATTGAAGATAACAATATTTCTTTTATGTTTAGATATTGTGTTTCAACGATATATGTGTGTGTGTGTGTGTGTGTGTGTGTGTGTGTGTGTGTGTGTGTGTGTGTGTGTGTGTGTGTGTGTGCCATCAAATATATACACACATACATTAGACAATACATTCATAAGATAATCAAGATCCACACAAACATTGCATCGTAGGTATCCCTCGTCGTATTTAAATTGTTTGCAAATCAATTAACCATTTCTCCTTCAAAAGATATTTAATGATAAGTGGTAAAAAGTCATGTAGTAATGAAAAATATTATTTTCAAAATATTCATTGTTAGATGGAATTATTAATTAAAGTTTCTAATAACGCATCTTTCATTAATGGAGATTATAATAGAGTTTTGACATACTTTGTAACATCTTTCATGTCCTCACTTGTATGGGGTGTATGTGCATGTTAATTAAGTGTAATTGTGGGAGGTAGTCTCTGGATGCCTCCTAAAAGCTTGAAAGCTTTTAGAAGTGGTTCAGGATAAATGAAGTGATAGAGAGACATGACATTGAGGTTATAATGAGTTGTAATCGCAAAAGGAAAAGTCTCTAAAGCACCCTGTAGAATTATGGAACTAGAATGATACGAACAAAAATCATGCCAAGAACTGGTTTGTTTGGTTTTATACCTCAACTCATGTTTGACATGGAAGAAATCTGGATTGGTAGAAGTAACCAAACATGTTCTAAGAGCATAAGATATGATTCATGTGATGGATTCCATAGTTGGTCACACTCTTGGATGGTTAGTAATTTGATACTCCCATATAGGTTCTTTGATTATATTTATAGTGGATGTCAAGCATTATGTGCCATTGGTCTTGACTATTTAGTTCATATATGAAGTCTATAGTGGAATTATGGTTTTATAGATTGGGGGGGGGGGGGNTTTATAGATTGGGGGGGGGGGGAGAATCTATTTATCTGGTTCTTGATTTTGGGGACTTCTCTGCTCACTTCCCTGACTTCATGTTCTCTAATTATTCCCTGGTCTAAAAATACCTCCACCTTTGTGAATCCTATCATGTTTCACTTTGGAACAACTATTACTTCAAACTTTTCAAACCTTTGGACCTCATTCTCTCTAAACATGTCCATTCTCATCCCAGACACCCATTGGTAGGGTTTTTTTCACCACAAGCCTTCTTGTAATACCCCCAGGTTGTAAATGTTTATATGTACATATGTTTTTATAAGTTGGTGAGCCAGTATGGTTTTGGGTCAGAGTTCCTTTGTATATATGTTTTGGGCTAGAGTGCCTTTGTGATGTTAGGTTGGTGAGCGTGTATACTGAAAGGTCGGTGAGCCTGACATTGTAAAAATTGTAAATCACACTCATGATATTCATAAAATACATCATGTCTGCAAACCAAGTTAGACAAGAGAGTATGGGGGACTAGGATTCCACAAGAGGGAAATGGGGCTAGGACTTAAGGAAATGGGGCTAAGTCAAGGGGGCTTAAGACACAAAATATTATATTATATTATTAAGTCCTAAGTCCTAAGTTATGATTTTATCCTAAGTTCTCAAGTGGAGAGGATGAGTTCCAAGTGGTGGGGAATTAATTCCTTGGTTTCCACTTGTTAAAAGGTTGACATGCATATTGAAAGTTTGGGCTTAGTGAGAAAGTCATCATTCATTCCATCATTCTTGGCCATTCCTACGTTTTCTTGTAGAGTGTGAGCTCATGAGCCACTGTGACCTTGTTACGTTGTGAACCTTGTGAATCCTAGGTGTTTTTGAGTGTACAATTCTCCTTGGGTTGCCTTGGGGAAGGGTGGAGCCTTGGAAGTAGAATTGTCGGGAATAGGTTTCCCTGGGTGTGAGACTTGGAGGGTGCTTGGAGAATCCTAAGTGAAACTAGAGTTCCTAGAGCCACAATGTTCTGATACTTCATGATCGACCTGTGTTGGAGTGTTGTAAGGGAAGTGGGATAGCCTGATGGATTGCGATGCAGAGAAGGAGGTACATTTCCTTGAGTGGTGTAGGATGATGGGGAATGAGAAGTTGTAGGTTGGAACTATTGCTGGAGTTGGTACCTCAGCCTAGCCTTTTGCTGTGTTGATTGTGAGACCTTAGTTGGATAAGGTAGCCTTTGCCCTGGTGGATTCATAGCCCTAGCTCAAGGTGATCTGACGTTGAGAGTTCTAGAACAACAATCTCTATGGCTAGGTGCAACATCTGAGGTCTGCAACCAGTTGATGTATTTACAAAAAGATAAGTATTTTGTTATGTGTTTCTTATGATGAACACTGTGTATTTTATGTATTTAATTATGCTATTATTGTGCATTTTTTAATATTTCTGCATGTTAATATGTGTTATGCATAAGTTATGTATGGAATTATAAGTTGTTAGAACTGCATAAGTGTTTCATATGCACAACATAATATTAAAAATGGGTATTGGATCCTTGTTGGGAAATATTAATGGTATCAAAGGAATAATGAGTTAAGTAAAAGAAAATTTGAAAGTTTAATATGTGATAGAGTGAATTACAATGACATATGCCCAGAAGTGAGTCTAGGGTGTGTTTCAATGTGGTATCAGAGAAAAACTACAACACTCAGGTGTTAAGCCCTAATATTGGCTCATTACCCCTTAATTGGGGCATATTATATTAGTAATGTTATTTTATTTATGTCATCTTTAGGCCATTAATTGTAATTATACCTCCTAGTCTCCTATATATACCAAGGAGACATTTTCATTTGGAATCATCTTGTACTTGAACATTTAAGTGGGGTAAAAGGAGGTTGCCCCCTCGAAGAGGCTTATTATCTGAAATTAACTCTTTTTCAAGGCGTTGAGTACTTTTTTTGAGGTTTTTCTATGCTATATTGATATTTGGTTCTTAACATATGGAATCAGAGCTCAAGGTCTTGGGGTTTCGCTGCTACCTCTGAGACACCTTGGAATTTTCGCTATAAATATTTTTCTAAAACGTTTCAGAAGGAACGGCTTGGAAGATATTTAGTAGATGAATCAAGGTACGTTGGGTTCAAAATTCATCTCCTGAGGCCTTATACTTTCGGAGATACAACCTGTACAATATAGGGTTTTGGAATCGTCCTTAACGGAGTCATTGCGAAATGTTCGCTATAAAAAATTTTTTGTAATGTTTCAGACCCTGAAATCTGGAGGCTATTCACAGAAATTAGTAAGGTATCTGTGGTAAAACTTTCAACTTTTGGGTCATCTTAAATTTGTAGATACACCCTGTGTAAGATAGGGTATCTAACTAGTCCTATTGACTAGTCTCAAGAAGGTGTTCCAGGTAAAACAATCATAACTTCTTCCTAGAGTATCCAAATTGAGTGGGACTGGTTTCATTGGATCGTGGACAGTCTTTAGTATTTCTGGTACGAGTTTTAGAATTTTATATCAATTATTTTGTGTGGGGCATGCTATACAAGTGAGATCTCCTGGAAAGGACAAAAATCGACAAGTTGTGGGGAAGTTACCATAAATTCCACTTGACACATCTAATTTTGATCAGACCTATGGAATTGCAGAGAAGAAATATCAAAGAACTACATAAAATAAATTTTCATACCCAGAAGGGCCGAAACTTGGGAGATACAATAGAAGAAAGACTGTCTAGCAGAACCACCTCAAAATCAAGGTTCAAAAGTGATACTTGGCCAACATGCCACCCAAAAAGGGAACTTCTACACCAAATAATTCTCCAGAAAATCCTACTTGGACTCTTGATGAAGGTGAAAAAATGCGTAGGGAAATAACTGATTTACAAAAGAAGATAGTAACAAAAGATGAACTATAAGAGATGATGGAGGGTTTAAAAGGGGAGATCATGGAAGTATTGAAAAATTTCGTAACAGAGAAGACACCTGAAAGTGAAAATGCATCCCATGAAATTCATGATG
>ML789051.1:157165-191263 GCA_009831015.1 Picea engelmannii | reverse complement strand
CATCTTGTACTTGAACATTTAAGTGGGGTAAAAGGAGGTTTCCCCCTCAAAGAGGCTTATTATATGAAATTATCTCTTTTTCAAGGCGTTGAGTACTTTTTCTGAGGTTTTTCTATGCTATATTGATATTTGGTTCTTAACATCAGGTTACATGGGTCAGAGACAACACGTTGAAGTAGAATTGTAGATGAAAAGTTCAGAGAAAGTCTACAAATTGATTGTCAAAATTTCCCAAGTGAAATTGGGGAAAGTTTCATGGGAAACTTGGGAAAAATTGAGCTCAGGGGTTAAAATCCCCAATTTTAACCTCTAGCTGAGAAATTTCAAGCTTGGAATTAGCCGAATTTATGTTTTGCAAAGCGACCATAGAATTAATTGGGTGAAATTAGGCAAAAAGCCCAATTTATGGGTAAAAATTCCAAGATAAAAGTACTTAGAATTTCCAAATGGACAAGAATATATGTTAATTTAACCATAAGAGGGTCAAATTGGCCTAGGAGGCCATGAATTGTAGAATCGTGGTGACCCAAGCAAAGAAAATGGGCGAAATTGGGAAAAGCCCCAATTTATGAAATAAAATTGGTCGAAAACTAAGTATGGGAAGGATGTGTGTAGGAGCATAGGTCAAATTTTCATACACAGGGCTGAAATCGAAAATGGGAAGCTTAATTATAGAGCTTCCATGTTGGTTGGGGAAGAAATTTTGAAATTTAGCATTTTTGAAAATTTCAAGAATTTTTGGAAAATTGGGAAATTTTCTATACCTGGAGATGTGGAGACCACATGGCAGGTGATGTGACTATGGTGACATGGAATACCATGGTGTTCAGTCCATGGTGGCAGGCCATGGTGGTGAGCTTGGAGTTCGATAGAGAAAAGTGTTGGAAAATAGACTAAGTCCCAAAAAGGTGCAAAATGTGGGTGTGGGAGAACATGTGAGTGCACTATTCCTCTGCATGGATGGAAAATAGACTAAGTCCCTAAAAATGTGCATGATGCATAGTGCGAGGTGAAGAATGTGGATGCGGGTGCACTATTCCTCCGCATGGATGGAAAATAGACCAAGTCCCAAAAATGTGTGGAATGTGGAATGCAGATGCATGAGAACATGCGAGTGCACTATTCCTCTGCATAGATATTCCTCTACATAGATATTCCTCTACATGATGCTTGGAAAATTGGCTAAGTCCCAAAGACTTGTAGAATGCATAATGTGGGATGCAAAATGATGGAAGACTTACAGAATGTGGGATGTAGAATGCTGGAAGACTTGTAGGTGTGTGTCCCATTCCTCTAGATGGATGATTGGAAAATCGACTAAGTACCAAAGACTTGTAGAATGTGGAATGTGGGGTGTGGGATGCCATAACACTTGCAGGTGTCTCATTCCTCCACATGGACATAAATAGGAAAGAAATGAAAAGGAGAATAAATAAATAAAGAAAGAAAGAAGGAAAGAAGAGGAAGGAAGATAAGAAAAGAAGAAGAAAAGGAAAAGAAGAGAAGAGAAAAGGAAAGGAGAAAGACATACATGTCTAGAGACAAAAACTTGTTTTTTCCATAACAAGATCATAAAAACTCAGAATCATATGAAATTTAAGGGGTATGTCCATAGTGACAAAGGCTAATAAAGTACCAGTGACTGCCACTGGTCAATTATGCTGGGATTTTCTAGAAAATGCAAATTAATTGTTTTTAAAGATCTAGGTTGTGCAAAGTAAATGGGGCCTATATTAAGGTGAAATTTTTATAAAGAGTTCAAGAAGCAAGCATGAAGATACCCATTTGGGCTCCTGAAAAAATTCAAAAAGGTTTGGAGTGGAGATGCCAAGACAAGGCAAAATGCACTATTCCCATGCACTTTTTGGGTATCTTTGAAATATTCATAGGAAAAGGGACCCTAGATCTACAATCCAAAGAAGTTTATTTACTTGGAATTTTATCTTCTCTTGAATCTGGACAACTTTTCCTTGAGGGAGTTTTTCCCAATTTTTCTCTATTTGGGAAATTAAAAATTCCAAGTTTGGGAAGAAGTACAAAGTTGGAATTTCCATATTGTTGCAGAAAGTGATTGGAACATCAACTTGAAAATATGAAGGCTTCTAAATGTTCCCAATTATAGATAATATATGTTCTTCATACAAAAAAAATTCCAATTCCTGGTGGATTTTCTTCTATAGGTGGTTGAAGTTGGCCTCTAAGATTAATTGTACCAGTGAAATAGGTGCAAAAAGGGGAAAAGTTGTTGATTTAATATGACTATAAATTTCTTCTCAAAGATTATAATTGAGAAAGAAAGTAGTCACTCGAAATATATTAGATATAATAATCCACATATGCACCCATAATTGTGATTTGAGTAGTGAAAATTCCCAGGAAATTAGAAGGAAGATGATTGTTGGGTGTAAAGGGAAGAAAAGCATATGTGATTTTCAGAATTGTAAAATTGTTTTATCTAACAAAATTTTTGTTGCAAGAATTTTATGTAGGATTAAGGGTACAAGTAGAAAAATTGAGGTTCACAATGAGGACCTGAGACATGGAAGATGCACAAGGAGCTTACATTCATGAGGAGGAATTCAAAGGATTGTATGTTAGCTTGGGTAATGTAGGGACTTATCCAAATGGGAATAAAGAAGTTGTTGTGTCTAGCACTACAACCCCTCCATTTTACCTTCTATTTGGATACTTACCTAAAATGGAGCCTCCTTATTTTTGAAGCCTAAAGAAAAATCTCATAAGCCCCTTTGGTCAATCAAAAGCTTCTCCTGGTAACTCGTGATTCACTTGAAAAAATGAGAAATTGTTCAAAGTTGAAGTTTTAAGAAATTTTCGGCAAAGTTAATTTTAACTCCTCCGAGATACTCGAAGGAGTTCCCTTCAACTCTTCTGAGCTACTTGGAGGAGTTCCCTTCAACTCTTCTGAGCTTCTCGGAGGAGTTTCCTTCAAATCCTCCGAACATTTCAGTGAAGTTAGTTTTATCTCCTTCGAGCAGTTCGACAAAGTTGTGATAAAAGTCTCCAAGCAAGTTCGACGAAGTTGTTTTAAGAGCCTTTGAGCTGCTCGGAGGGGTTGTTAAGAAAGCCTCCAAGCAAACCTACCGCATTTAATGCTACTTATAAACCTGGGGGATATATAAAACGAAACAGGGTTAGACTATTATCACTAGACACTAGAGAGCAAGAGAGATGGGATAAACACCGTTTGAGCATTTTTTTCCGTTCTGTTTCTTTACATGTGGCCATGACCAATCAATAAGTCTATTCTTCCTCTCTTTCCTTTGTTCAAAATATAGGGTTAAGATATATATTTTTTTCCACTTATTTCCCTTACACGCCTTCATCCCTAGAACGCTTCTCTTTTTCTCTCGGATTTCTTCACTTTGTTGCTTCACCTATTCGAGACCCTATTCCCTTGTCCACCAACCTGACCTAGTCATGGCCAGAGATTGAACAAGTGAATGTCTTTGCATTTAAATCTTCCCCAAACCCTTACCTCAATTTTAATCATTTGCAAACCCCCTCCTCTTCCTTTTTAGGGCCTGGAGTCTTGACTTGATTAAAATCCTAGGCACCCGTCCTATTCCTCTAAGCCGGTCGATGCATCCCTTGCCATGCTTTGTGTTCGCACAACTAAATTCACAAATTTGTTTTACTAACTCTCTGAGAATATCAGAGAAGTTACTACTAACTCTCTGAGAATATCAGAGAAGTTACTACTAACTTCTCTGATATGCTCAGGAGAATTATTATTAACTCCTATGATTTTCTCTGAGGAGTTACTAGTAACTCCTCCAAGCAGATCAAAGGAGTTCTTCATGAAACATGTGAACACCCAAAAACTAGTTGAGACTCTTATGAGTGCTTCTTGGATGAGTTAATATTAACTCCTCTAAATTGTTCGGAAGAGTTACTATTAACTCCTTCGAACTGCTCGAAGGAGTTACTATTAACTCCTCTGAACTACTTAGAGGAGTTACTTTTAACTCCTTTGAACTGCTCGAAGGAGTTAATATTAACTCCTCTGAACTAATCGAAGGAGCTACTCTTTTTCCCTCTGATTTGCATTTAATTTTTTTTATGTTTCATCAGTTTGATGCTCAAGTCTTTCACACTTTTAGTTTGACTAGGAAATTAATTGTTGTTTGATGTATATGAGGAACAACATGTCTTGAATAGTTTTTATTAATTCTTTCTAAATAAATAAAATGATCCAAATTGATCTTGTATGCAGATTCAAACATGTCACCACGAAAGAAAGAAACAATGAAACCAACAAGAGATGAACCATTTGGCATCTCTTAGCAGATAGAAGATACAGAAAGTGTTAGGACCATGTTTGACGATACATCAAGAATTATAGAAAAAGAGGGAGAGACTTTGAAATGGGGGGAAGTATATTACATGTTCAAGAAATCAAACTTTTCTACAAAAGAAGAAGACCAAGGTGAACTTCAAGCATTTAAGAACATCAGAAAATCGAGAATTTTTCAGGGTGGCGACACATCCAGTGGTTTTCCCTTGTGCAGATGTTGTCTCATAGATTTTGAAGAATGCAGACATAGATAGTAGTATATATTTAATGCAAGGAAGGACTCGATAGCTTCATTTAGGCCTTATGATTTATCCAAGTGTTATCACCTTGAGGTTGGAAACAAAAAGATAGATGGTCAGCTCCTTAGCGAGTTGGAACTCACACCAAAAGATTTGTTCCCCACCTGGTATAAAGCAGATAAAAGTTTCAAATATTGTCTCAAGATTCGATATCCCACAACTAATCTAAGAAGACCCTACCAATATATGGTAGCCATGTTGTGCAGTTTGTATGAGGAACTAGATGCAACATACTTTCCTTTGTCATACATTCCATTAATTTATTTATGTGCAGATGTAGGAGCCTCATTCAACTGGGCAAACATATTGTCTGAGAATCTTAAAAATGTGATTTCATTTGTTACACAAGCACAACCAAGTAGCTTTTCCAACTTCCATATGGCTTCATATATTTTAGACATAATGTGCATAGCTCACAAATACCCAAACATGGGATGGAGTTGGTTATCCATTGATGTCGCTATCCATATTTACTGCAAAGGGCTTTGGGAGCACAAATATTGAGTAGATTATCAAACGATCTATGAACACTTTCTTGCCCCACTATATGAGTTCATTTTTTTCACCTCCACACCCTATATGAACGACAAGGCCATAGAATTTATAAGGAGGATTGGGGATTGGTATCTAATGGAGCATGGTACATATATCAAGATATATGGTGCAATGAAACCACCTCACCTACTTCCTAGGTTCGTCCCAGACAAGCTGGTGCTCCAAGAAGAAGCTTATATTCAAACAATCATACATGGGGTCAGAGGAATGTTATATAAATCAAAGAAATCTATATGGCCTCCATTGCCTCTTTACATTGGGAGCTACTTCTTTGAAAAAACCAAACAAGCCCAGACATAAGTAGTCATATTTCTCTCCTACCATTTTGGATAGGAAATATTCAGGAGACTCAACCCCAAGAACATCGCCAAAGAGCATCTTCATAGAATGAGACTCCCTTACGAATACACCATCGATTTCTGTGAAGAATAAGGAGTACATGAAAATTCCAGAACCTATGATGATGTTATTTTCAATAGGCAGGGTCAACCAAGAGGCAAGATTGCGAACGAAGAAGCTACAAGAGAGGCGGCCATAAAAGATGTAGAAAGAGATGAAGTTGATAGATCTTCCCTCATATCCCTCTCAACTCTTTTAGGTTCTACAGAAGAAGATACAAAATCACCAACCGAAAAAAAGAGGAGGGACAAAGAGAAAGTGTTGAAGAAGAGAAAAGATGCTAAAAAGAAGCAAAAACTAGAAGATGACAAAGAAAAGGCCAGTGCAGAAAATGAAGCAAGAGAAAAAGAGGATGTTGAAGCTAAAGTTGCTGCTGAAAAAGAAAAATATTTAGCTAAAGAATCAAGGGTAACAACACAATTAGAAGAAAAGGAAGTAGTAGATACAACTGCTGAAGAAGAAAAACAGAAGAAAGATGCAAATTATAGAGAGGGTGACACACACCCAATGGAATTGGATGTCCCTGGAACATCCACTGCAAGCGCAAAAACATAAAAATCAAGTAGTGGTTTGGTTCTTGGTCCTTGGGAAACTTTTCGGTGGTCTAGAATATTGGACATCCACGGTTTCATGTATGATAGAAAAAATGGCCGAATCATACACGAAAGGGTTAGAAAAGTTCTAGTGGCATAGGGAGCTCCTTTATCAGTAGTAACCCAAGTTCCCATCATAGGAGATGTCAGGAAAGACCCTGTGGAAACAACTAAGGTAGGATTTCCATTCATGGATGCAACTATAGACACTATACAAAGGTTGTGCCAGTTGAACGAGGAAAATGAAATGACTATCAAAGAGCTAGAAGAGAAGCTTCAATAAGTAAGGATAGATGAGAGAAGTCTTCTCAATTTTAAATCCAGCGCGGGAAAAGTGAGAAATGAGCTGGAAGGTGCCATAATCGATATGTATGCCAACCCGCATCTCTTCCAAAACATGGTTGCAACAATTATTGAACAAAACAATCAGATACAGATGCAACTAACACAATACAACACTATCCGGGAAGGTATAACAAACATTGATACTTGGATAGAAGAAAATCATGATGCACCTCTGGAGTTATACAAACCCTCAAAATCAACAAGGAAGACATATCTATATGTGCTATACCATTTCCAATAGGTAAGGAAACGAGCAGACAAATAAGTGACCAAACTAATGGGGATCTTCTCAAGAACTCACAAAGTTGCTCAAGAGTTGATAAGGCATGGTCGGATCCAAAGGTTAGACGAACTTGGGAAGAATTTAGTCATGGAAGAATAAGTGAATTCAATTCAGGAAAGTGCAAGTAGAAGGAGAAAAATAGTTGAAACATCAACTTTTGTCTCAACTGATCTTATTGATCAACATTTATTACAGCCAACGAAGCTCCATACTATGGTATAAGCTTACATGACAAGATTAAATAAAGATATGAGAACCTTGGATGAAAATATTTCCATGGTCAAAGCAATGTTGTAGAAACTATCTTACATGAGGATTGAGTCGTTGTATAACCAGTTGGTAGTTTGGACGACTTATCTCCAGAGAAAAAGATCATAGGAAAAAGACAAACCATTGTTTTCCCTTTCGTATTTTTCCTATCTACCTCAAGTTTCGTCCTTTTGTGCCACTTGTCATGGGATAAGGGAATGTGAATAGTTTTGTAGCTTCCTCTTCAAGAAGAAGGAGAAAATACAAATATGAGTTACTATTATTTCTATAAAAGAGACTAGAGACTCTAGGAACAAGGACTTTTGACTTCTTGGCTTTTCGAGCATTGTATAGACCCAAGAAATATTTCAAGAACTTATACAATGTTAATGAAGATCAAGAATCCCTCAGGGCCAGTATTTTATAGAATAAATCTTGTGTAGAAATTGATCGAAGCTTTTAACTACTTCAAGTGAAGATATTTATTGTTTCTATGGACTGTAAGAATGCTTTGTTTGTTGTAGACTAATTCTTGTGCAATCTTAATCATTGTTTGCAGTTATTGTTATTTATTTGAATATTTCCATGCCTTTAGTTTCATGAGTTGTTACAGTATATTTCATTATAATCTTGACTAATCTGATTATATACTTATATGCTATTGCTTCCAATCTTTCTCTTTTTATACAACTAATTGTATGAAAGTTGTTTTAAGTTTTGGTTGCATTATAACTCATTGGTTAAATTAGCTTTTCTCCTAGATAGGATAGGTTAACATATATTAGTGATAGATCATTTTTTGTTACATACATGGTCTTCATATACATCTCTGCATTGCATCCATCCCAGCATCGGTACACCAGACCGTAACCAGTAATAAAATCAAAGTTAGCAATAATGGCAGTCGGGCCAAATTCCGGATGGGACTCCTAATCCAAATGGTGTCTAGTATAATTGGGACTATATACCGGGGAGGACCCCTTGATGTTTTTGGGAGAATTTGGACCCCTCAAAAGAAGCCAAAGAAGAAAACATAGAGTTGGTGGAGACAATGAGAATCCTACAGAGAGAAGTGTTGAGCTATAGAGTAGACAATGAGAGGATTATGAGAGCTCAGGAGGAGTATAACCAAATCAACATTTAATTACTACAAGTCTTGAACATATTACAAAAGAAGATAAATAAAGAATCATATTCAAGGAAAGAAATAGAACAAATATCACATGCAAGAAGTTCTAGGCGCTCTATAATTTCTAATAGACATCATCACCATTCACCAAGGTACTCAGCTACAAGGGAACGTGCAATCTCAAAGTCAAAGAGCAACCCAAGTTTTTCTCCTATCAAATATCATAAAAGGAGGTATGGGGTAGATGATTTGCAAGGAGAGATTAGGAAGATTAAGCCTCCTACATTTGATGGTGATCATAAGAAGGATGAAGATGCAGAAGTTTGGTTGTTGGGAATGAGGAAATATTTCCAATTGCACAATTATTCATCAAATGTAGAGGTCAGAGTTGCAATCTACCATCTTCAAAGAAAATAATTAATGTGGTGGGATCAACTTAAGAAAGTTAAGCACATTGATGAGAAGAGGATATCTTGGAGGTAGTTCAAACAATATTTTCATAAGAAATACTTATCAGAACATTATTATGACAAAAATATGAAAGAGTTCTTTGAACTCAAGCTTGGAAACATGGCAATGGATGAGTATGAGATGGGGTTCCTTGAAATATTGAGGTATGTTGTTTTCATAAAGTATGAGAAGGTTAAAATACATAGATTTATTAGTGTGTTACCTTCTTTCTACAGTGATAAAATTCATTTTGAGGAGACCAAGACCTTGGAAGAGGCCATAAGGAAGGACAAGTATCTTTATGAGTGGAATAATGGGAGGTCAACTTTCCAAAAATTTTGGGATGACAAGAAGAAAGGGAATATGGAGCAAAGAAAGAAAGGGTATAAGCCACCATTTTTCAGGAATAGTTCTCAAGCACAACCCATACCAAATGAACACATAACAACATAATCATTGGGGAAAATACCAAGACAACAACCCATAAAATGTTGGGGATGTGAGGGAGATCACATGTATAGAGACTTCCCTCACAGAGGAGAAAGGATGAGAATTGTTCACAATATCCAAGGGGATGATGCAATTGAGGACATGTGAAGGACCTATTGGAGATATTGCACACTCACCTAGCATATTTTTTCCTATATTTATAGTCTATTTTGAGGACACCACTTGGTGTCCCATGGTATGAGATATTCTCCCCTAGATGAGAATATTTTCCCCTAAACAAGGGCACCACCTCTTCTTTAGACACTACTCTATTGTACATCAATTACACTAATGGAGTCTAGTCTTGCATGGAAACCTTGGAACTATCACAAAGTGTTGCATGCACACCTTGGAATCAACATCAAGAGGGTGAAATTTACATGCATGAGGCCAGGAGGGTGCACCTCATGTGCATGCATGAGTGAATCTCATTTACACTTGCACAAACTAGTTAATTGTTGATTGCATGGCTAGGTAACTAGGACTGGGTGGTTCTTTACTCATATTTCTATTAGTGCATGTCCACATCATCTATATACTCACTACTATGGCACATTAGTCGAACATGTAGAGTATATCACATGCAATTTTTCCATTTATTCATTGTGGAATCGAATTATTTTCATTCTCTCTTCATATTATTCTCTCAATACTTTGCAATTGTTGTTGTTCCTTGTTGCATGCTAGATTCTTTGTGCAGGTTCTACAACAATTTCACATGGTATAAGATCACAGGTGCTTGTAAGAAGGTGCATAAACTCTCTATATTGTAGGTTACAATAGATTGGAGCGACCATAGAGGATTGAGCTTCCACCAACAATGATTATAAAACCATACAACTATTTCAAATGGAAAACAAAAGTTCGTCTTCTTCTTCGAAGTAGACGATTGTATCGAATCACTATGACAACTGAAGTGAAACCCAATTCCACTATTGAAAAAGAAAAATATTTTAACCAAAAGGACAAAACTTTTGGACTTCTATGATTATATATTTATATTGAATTAATTTTCCATGTTGAATCATCTACAACTCCAAACGATGTTTGGACCACTCTGGAGGGCCTCTTTGAAAATAAATATAAAGTGCATGGTCATATGCTAGAGAACAAGTTAATCTCATTAAACCCAAGAAATTAAGGGAACCTTCAATACTTCCTCACAAAATTTAAATCTTTGCATCTTCAACTCAAAGGATGCATAATAGATAAATAAACACAAGGAGATCAACTAATCCTTGCAATTATTTCAAAGTTGGGTCTAGAGTACTCTGTCTTCATCTCTAGATTTCATACTTCAAAGGTTACAATAGGTGACAAATGGAAAATTCATTCTCTAGATGCATTCATTGAATCTCTCATACATGATAAAGACAAGCCCTTAAAAATGGGTGTTCTCAAGAATTTCAAATCCCATGCACTTTCTATAAATGAAAGTAGAAATACAAATTCCAATTCTAAGAAAAAATCAAAGGGAAAGAAGGAACTTGATCAAAAAAATGGAGGAAACTTCAAATCCTCTAAGGAGTGTTCCAACTCCAAAGTAGGAAATTCAAAGAAGGATAAATCCAAATGAAACTATTGCAACTGAGGATATCATACAGAAATCTCATGGATGAAGAAAACTATCGATCCAATGGCTCAATATCTGTAGAAAAAACAACCTTGGAGATTTCATACTAGAGAATATCAAGAAAAATATTGGAGACAAGCCACTAGAAGATCGAGGTAATGCACATGCATTGATAGCTATCTCTTCCTCTCCAAATGCATGGATCTTAGATTCGAGTGCATCACATCATATGGCTGCCATGTAAGAAAAATTTTCCTCTTTGAAACCTTGCACAAATCCTCCCATTTTGATGGGAGATGACACTCCTATAAAAGTTTGTGGACAAGGAAGAGTATCTAGACAATGGAATTTTTGAGAATGTATTGCATGTTCCAAAAATATCCATAAATATGCTCCTGATCTATCATATCACTCACTCTGGCACAAGAAAGCGGGTTGAATTTTTTAATGTTACAAACTAGTATAGATGGGAAATATATGTGTACTACCCAAAATTATTATTCTTCTTTGTGCAAACAGTTTTCTAGAAGTGCCAAATAGTAGCTTAAACATAGATCATGTATCCATTACACATATAATTGAGTAGATAACAATGGCATCTTATAATGGATGGAAATTCCCCAAAATCAGTACAATGATAACTAAGGGTTGTAATAACAGTTGCACACTACTACTAAGCACACAAACTAATGGTTGCTAGACAACATCACAATATACTACATAAAACAACGCAATGGAACCTAGAATGATGCCAAGATATGGATCCCAAGTCTCTTAAATCCCTCCTCTTATATGCTCTAGTGACGTTTTCTTTGCGACCGATCCTCCAATTGCTTCATATCTCTTCCCATACCCGATCTGGCAAGCTACTTCAAAACCCTCAATTCACAGGGGTCCTCGTGGGATGTCTGTGGGGTGTCTAGTGGGGATTTGTGGGATGACCCTAGTTCAACCCACGAGGATACCTCTTTTTCCAAATGTGAGAAATCCTCCTGACACCTGCGGCCCTAAAGAATAGTCTCCTCCTGAAATTTCCCATAAACCCCCTTCGTGAGATGATATGACTTCAAATTTACTCCAGAACGAAAAAAAAAGCACCACAATGAACTCAAATGACGATTCTAGATGAATCCCCATTTTGTCTAGCTAGGGTGGATATTTCACAACCGAAACTAAACCTACAGTGGAAGGGTTTTTCCCAAAACCCCAACAAAAATGCTGGCTACAAGAGCACTCAATAAGATATAAAAATATAATGCCAAGGGGAAGGGTTGCTCCTCTATTTATCCCTTATTTTGATATTCTAGATCTTTCCCCCATTTTGATTAAATCAAATCTTCACTTTATTTTCCCTCCAATTCCATTAAATATAATTGTTTATTTATTTAATGTCACTTTTAGGGTTTGACAATATTTTTACCTAGTGACACCTCCTTGACTCCATTTTTACTTATTGACTATAGACTACAGGAGTCGTATAGTCTATTGAGTCATCTTGATCACTTGGAAGGGGACATTACAGTCCTCCCTACCCAAGATTGCTTGTCCTTGAGAAATTCTAGATCAAGGTGTTGTAAAATCTGGTCTCCTTCCCAGGTAGCATCTTCTGCGGGAAGTCCTCTCCATACAACCAAATACTCTTGAATAAACATGATCCTGAGTATTCGTTCCCTGACATCAACTATCCTCTCAAGAGTTAGAACCAGTTTCCCTTCCTCTTCTAGTGGAGGAATATCTTGTAAAGCGATGACCTAATGTCCCATAGCCTTCTTGAGGCAGGATACATGGAAGGTGTTGTGGATCCTGCTTCCCTCGAGTAGCTCCAGCTCGTATGCCACTTCCCCAACTCTACTGATTACTTTGTATGGTTTGTAAAAGTGGGGCTTGAGCTTATCTACACCACTCTTCTTTAATGATGACTGTCTGTACGAATGTAATCTGAGAAAGACAAGATATCCAACCTCAAAGTTGTGTTCTACCCTGTGTCTATTTTCATACAATTTCTGTTGATTCTGAGTGGCCTACAAACTCTCCTTTAGGACTCTTAATATGTCCTAACTTTCCTATAACCATTCCTTGGCCTTAGGAGCTCTTCTCTCTCTAAACACCAAATCCACAAAAGATGGAGCATAATATCCATACAATTCCCTGAATGGGCTCATCTCAATGGAAATGTGATAAGTGGTGTTGTAATAGTGCTCACCTAGATGCAACCATTTTATCCATGCCCATTGTTTCCTTGAAACATAGTTACTTAGGTACCCTTCTACCCATTTATTTACTATATCAGTCTTCCCATTTGTCTAGGGATGATAGCTAGTGCTAGGTGTCAACTCTATTCTAGATAACCTGAACAACTCTCGCCAAAATGCACTGAGAAACCTGCTATCCTAGTCACTGACTATGTTCCTTGGTAGGCCATGGAGTCTAAATACTTCCCTGAAGAATAGATATTCTACCTTAGATGCACTATACTCCATAGGAATAGAAAAGAAGTGTGCATACTTAGTCAACTTGTCCACCACCACATAAATGTAGTCCATGTCCTACACCTTTGGTAATCCTGTGATGAAGTCCATATAAATTCTTTCCCATTTATGTTCCGGAATCAGAAATGGATGAGGTAGTCCTGCAAGATGCACGAAATCTAACTTGTTCTACTGGAAAGTCACACACTCTTTCATATGAATAAGTACATCCCCTTTTATACCTTTCCATGAGAATCTCCCCCTTAATTGTTGATAGGTCTTTAGATATCGCTGGTTCCCTATCACTAGTGCATCATGTGTTGTCCTTGGAATATTATCCTTGAGTGTGGAATGGGGGAAAATATAGATCTTGTCCTTGTAGTAGATAATTCCATCCACTACCCTATACCTATCATCCTTAATACTTCCCTCCATCAACTCACAAGAGAAAGTATTCTTGGAGTATTCCACCAAGAGGATGGACTTCTAGTCCGCTAAGATCTCTGACATGGAGAAGGCTGTTGGATTCTTGGATAAGGCGTAGACAACTAAATTATTCTTCCCCTTTACATACTCACTGTCAAAATCATATGCATGTACCTTACTCACCCATTTATGTTGTGTCTCAATTAGGTCCCTCTACTCCAATAAATATCGCAAATTGTTGTGGTCTGTCCTAACCACGAAGAGTCCTCCTACCAAGTATTGTCTTAATTTGGCCAATGCATGCATGATGGACAACATCTCCTTGTCATAGAGAGGATATATATTCTTAGTACCCCTTAGTTTGTTTCTCTCGAAATAGATCGAGTGTTGGATTTGCATCAACACTTCTCCTATTCCCTCATCAAATGCGTCACATTCAAAGACAAAAGGCTGTGTGAAATATGGTATTGTTAATATTGTTGGGTATGTGTTATATTATTTGCATGAATAGTTATAGTGTCAGCTACATTGTGTTGGGCGTACAGGGGGGTTTGAGGGGGGGCATTGCCCTCGATAATGTTTTTTTGCCTATGGAAACATGTCACATTTTTGCCTCATTTTTCGTGTCACCTCGATTTTCGTGTCCATTGTTGGGCAATTTTTCAGCACATGGTTTTTTCCGATGTTTTATCTTTCCATTAAAGGAATTAGGGTTGTTGACTAATCCAGGTAATTGGGTTAGGGTTTTGGATGCCGTTGGATCCTATATGTATATTGTATTGTAAACAATGTATCACTATGAATGAATATAGAATATGTTGGTTTTCCCAATTTGGGTTTCTAGGGGAAAAAACTCTGTGTAATGTGTGTATTTTCCATTGTATCTTTTATGTTCTTTTATTGAAAATATATTTGCAGTAAAATATTGTACAAGGTTAAAATCTACATTTGGTATCAGAGCTTTGTTGGATTCAAGGGAACACCTTTGTGGTCAAGGGTTTGGCTCAGGACTGTGTTAAGACTTGTTACAGTGGGCGATCCGTGGTATTGATTTTTCAGGTGAAAAGAAATGGAAAATAGTTTGAAAATGGAGATTGAGAAGTTTAATGGGAAATATTTTGAGCTATGGAATCTCAATTTGGAAGATCTGTTAGTGGAAAGAGATTAGTGGATCGTGTTGGAGCTAGGTACTGCACCTACATGAACTTCAACAAATGACTGGAAAAGTTGGATCTGAAGGCGAAGAGCACAATCTGACTGTGTCTCTCAGATTCAATATTACTGAATGTGTCAGAGGAAGCTACAACCAAATATTTATGGGATAAGTTGGGGAAGTTGTAGCAGTCTAAGTCCCTAGTAAATAAACTATTCATGAGAAATAATTTGTATAACTTGAGGATGAGAGATGGAGACTCGGTAGCAGAGCATTTGAACACCTTGAATACTGTGGTAAGTCAGTTAGTATCTGTTGAGATTAAAATTTCAGATGAAGATAAGTGTATCAGTTTACTGTGCTCTTTATCAAACTCATGGGATATTCTGGTTGTGGCCATAGGTAGTAATACAACTTCCTTGAAGTTTGATGAAGTGGTCTCATCCTTGTTGTCAGAGGAGATGAGACAGAAGAACATGGAAGGACAAAGCACATATGAATTATTTGCAAGAGGATGCTCCCATGAAAGAAATAGATCTAAGTCCTCAAGTGGGAGATCTAATTGTAAGGGAAGCTCTAAGTCTCCAAAAAAGTTTGTAAAGGTATGATGGAGATGTGGAAAATAAGGGCACTATAAGAAGCAATGTAGATCCAAAGTTGAGAAAATGAAGGGATCTGAAGAATCTCCTTCTACAGAAGAAAATACCTCCAAGGAAGAAAGAGGGAATGTGTACTTTGCTTCTTATAGAACACAGGAAGATGATGAGGCATGGCTGGTTGACTCGGGTGCATCCTTTCATATGAATCCCCACATGGAGTGGTTCTATGAATATGAAAGGTATGATGGAGGTAATGTTTTCCTAGGTGATGACTCGACAAACAAAATCATAGGTCGAGGAAAGTCAAGCTAAGGCTCATAGATGGAAGGATTAGAGCACTACCTAGTGTTCTGCACATCCCAGAATTGGCCATAAATTTAATTTATGTAAGAAAAATGGACGATGTAGGGGTAAAAAAAATATTTGAAAAGGGAACCTGCATGATGGTTCAAGGAGAAATGGTGTTGTTGAAGGGAGTTTGGTTTGGAAATCTGTATAAGATGAAAGGAAGCACTATTAGTGATGGGTGTAATATTTCCATTGTTCTGGATATTGGAGTTGAAGAATAAAGAACTCCTACAGTCTCTGGAGAAAATGTTATGTTGTGGCATCAAACACTAGGGCATATCGAAGAAGGGTCTTCGACTACTACATGGTAAAGGTATGGTTGAAGGTATGTCTAACTGCTCTCTGGATTTTTATTTCTGTGAACATTGTGTATATGGGAATAAGAATCAGGTAAGATTCCCCTCTGGTGCAACGATGGCAGAAGGAATTTTACAGCTAGTTCACAGTGATTTGTTTGGACCTGTGTCAGTTCCATCATTGGGAAAATCTGTGTACTATGTCTCATCTATAGATGAATTCTCGAGGAATACTTGGATATATTTCCTTAGGAAGCAATCTGAAGTCTTTGACAACTTTAAAGAGTTTAAGTCTCTTGTTGAGAATCAAACATAGAAAGGAATTAAGGTGTTGAGGACATATAATGGCAGAGAGTTCTACGAGAATGAATTTGAATAATTCTATAAGAAGTATGGTATAGAGAGAGGCAAAAGACTACTCCATACACAACTCAGCAGAATGGAGTTGTAGAAAGTATGAACATGACGTTGATGACTAGTACCTCCCTTCGGGGGTTGCAGGGGGGTTCAAAGGCAATGCCCCCTACGAATTTTTTTTGCCTCGAGAAACATGTCACATTTTTGCCTCATTTTTTTGTGTTGCCTCGAGTTTCATGTCCATTGTTGGGAAGTTTTTCAACACATGGTTTTTGCCAATGGTTTTCTATTTACGATTAAGGAATTAGAGTTGTTGACTAATCCAATTTGGTTAGGTTTTTGGATGTCGTTGGCTCCTATATGTATATTGTATTGTAAACAATGTATCACTATGAATGAATATAGAATATGTTGGTTTTCCCGGTTTTGGTTTCCAGGGGAAAAATCTCTGTGTAATGTGTGTATTTTCCATTGTATCCTTTCTGTTATTTTATTGAAAATCTATTTGCAGTAAATATTGTATAAGTTTAAAATCTACAAATACTGGTAAATTACTCATCACCTTCTTCATTTTTTCAAATTCGACCTGTGCCTCTTCTAACCATTGGAATACCCCCTTTTTGGTGAGATCTGTCAATGGCGCCGCCAATTGCAAAAATCCTTTGACAAAGTGCCTATAGTAACTACATATCCCAAAGAATCCTCGTATATCCATGAGTGATTTGGGAGTAGGCCAATCTAAGATGTTCTGAATCTTCTCCTGATTCACTTTTACTCTCTCAACACCAATCATGTGCCCTAGATAGAGGATTTATGTCAACCTGAACTCACATTTTTCTTCCTCGGAAAAAAGTGATTTCTCCTCCATAATGGTGAGAATCTCATCCAAATGCTTCAGGTGTTCTTCCCACATCCAGATGTAGATGAGAATATCATCAAAGAACACCAGTAAAAAATTCCTCAACTGTTTGTTGAAGATATGGTTCATGCATGACTGAAAGGTAGCTAGTGCATTAGTTAAACCAAAGGGCATGACTAGAAACTCATAGTGCCCACAGTGCCACCTAAATTTTGTTATATGTATATCCTCCTCCCTAACCCGAATCTGGTGGTACCTTGATCACAAATCAACCTTTGATAAATGCATTACCCCATGCAGCTCATCTATCATCTCATTAGTCCTAGGCATTAGGTATTGGTTCTTGATGGTATTTTTATTAGCACCTTGTATTTATGCGCATCCTCATAGTACCATATTTCTTCTTCACCAGTACAACTAACAAAGCAAAAGGACTAGAACTAGGCTAGATCTGTCCCATATCTAGCAACTCCTTTATGGTCTTCTCTATTTCATCCTTGAATCTCTTGGGATTACTATAGGGAGTGGTGATGATGGGCTTCGACCCTTCTTCTAGCTCAATGACATGCTCAAATCCTTTGTCCGGTGGTATCCCTGTTGGCAATGGTTCAATCACTCTCTCATGCTTTCCTAACAATGCCTAGACATCCACAAGGTAATGTTGTCATTCCTGATATGGCTTCTCCATAGTGATCAAGAACTCTACTATGCAAGCCAGGTCCTTGTGTCTAAAAAGGGCCTCCATGCACTGATTAGACACAATCACAAGGGCACCTGTTGACATACCTCTCAAGAAAAATCACTACCCATCCTTGTTCTTGTTACACATTATTTTCATCACAACTATGACCATTGATGATGTGCACCTACCATTTGTCATTCGAAGGATTATTGCCTTAATCCTTGAAGAAGATGGAAGAAAAACCTTTCCTAGAGAGATGGAAATATGGAAACTTCCTTTTAAAACCCTAATTTATGAAAGTGTCGCATGTTGCACCATTGAAACATGTGACACCCTTAAAGTGTCACATGTTTCACGATAGTAGTCTGTGATAATGTCGCATGTTGCTAGTTCATAGGGCGTGACATTGTTCGTACAAAGGAAAAAATAAGAAATTCAAGAAATTTATAGAATAGAAGCTTCGAGGATGAGGTGTCCTCTGATTGGTTTGGATCTCACTCATATTCCTGATTTGGTTAGATCCTAACCTCTCATCCTAACCTTCTCATCCCTTCCTTTTCAAATCTATAAAAGGAATCATCTCTCATGAAGAAAGCTAGTTAGTTAATCAATCAATCATGAATGAATGGTGGTTATTCATGGTTTTAGCTTCTTCTTTGTTAAGGTGAATTTTGACCTGGATGGGATGGTATCAAATCTATGGTGTAAAAACTCATAGAAGCAAAGGGTGTGTGTTGGAGCAAGGAATCATTGGGAGGGACTTCACAACATCAAAGCTCTGGTTGAAATCTCTTCCATTATTATTAATAAAACAATATATGTTCTTTCCCACAAATGCTATCCATTTTAGGTTATCTTTGTTTCATTTCTCCTTGATCATTTGCATAGGTTTTATCAAATTATACTTTTGTTTATTTGTCTCTTGTTGGCCTGTGTTTTCTTATAGTTTATCACCCACAAGTCTTAAGACAGTGCTGGAAACTACAACTAGCGAGGACAATTGTCGATTAAAAGGTGTGAGCTCTTGATAGCTAGTATTTTTTATTACATAAACCTAGGGAAAGTTATATGTTTGTCCCTGTTTTGTTCTAGTCTTAGTGTCTGAGTATAGGGAGATCAGTCCATGTCGATCGATTTTTCTGACAAAAAAATTGGCGACTCCATTGGGGAACAATCTTTCGGATTTGTTCTCCTGGTTTTTCTTTGGCATTTACCTTGTTTTTGCTTGAGTTTAACCTTCTGAGTCACTGAGTGATCCAACTTGACTCTCAGACCCGAGACATTCAGGTATTTTTGGAAAAACTTTTTTCTTTTTCATTTTTTTTTGTGTCACACTTTCCTTTGAGAGACAGTACTACATTGTCACATTGTGTTGGTCTATATCCCACGACACTAGATATTGTCACACTATTTTGCATTACATACTGCAACAGTCCCGTAGAAACAAATTTACTTGTTTCTCTCTCATCCAATCTCATATTTGGTTTTGGCCTGGTTGTTTGGTTTTCTTATTCAATATTGATATTGATCCTTCTAGTCTTAAGTCTGCCTTTTGGCCATTTTTGTAATTTTTGAGATTTTTATCAAAAATTTCATGGTTGCTTGCTTTATTTTTAAAAAAAATTCTTGCTTCTGAAAGGGTTATAATCTCTTATCTCTGTCTTTGAGTATATTTCATCATGGCTATTGATTGTTGTTCTGAAAGTATTTATTTTTTGAATACTTCATTTTTCAAAAAGATAGAGATTGCTTGGATTTATTTTTCTTTTAAAGGGACTTGTTTCTTTATTGATGTATTTAGATCTATCTTTGAAATCAAAAGTTTCAATTCTTGCATTACTTCAGTTGGTGGGAAGTTTTAGTTGCTTTGGGAAGAAACATTTTGAGTAGTGAGCATCTTGGTTTAATAAATTTGGGACATTGTGCATCCGAGAATATAAAAGTTTTTCTCCTTCTCGTAATATAGCTTTCATCGAAGTGAAACATTGCATTTTCATTTATTTTCATGGTTTAGATTTCGTCAAAACATCATATTGTCCACGTTGTTTTCCTTGTGAGTAAACAACAACCATAAAATTAACACGCTAATTAAAATCTTTTTAGAAAATTTTATTTTTCACTGGTAGAAAACCTACATTAAATTAGTTGTAGGGATTTGGAATAGGTGTTGAGAATAAATCTCCAAAGATATCAAACAAACATAGAATATTGAGGTAGGGAGAGAAATCCATTTTCTGCATCACTTTCCTGGGACTCCCTTCTCACACAAGGTTCAATCATGAGGTCACATTGGGGCCAACGGAGTAACTAACCCCGCTTCGTTGGTCTTGGTGGAGTGGTTTGCACATATTACAAATGACGTCGAAAGAGACTTTGGGATCACTTGAGAGGATCAAACCTCTATGGGAGGAACCTCTGAAGGGGATTTTGGGTTACGGACCTACCCTTGCGTGTATACCATATTGTTGAATGTTTCCCCAGACACTGTTGTTGTAAGTGGTAACCTTAGTGGCCATAATATTTAGAGATTATACACAAGGTGACGATGAAGGGGAAAGTCTTTGTGTTGATTAATTGGGTTGGTTTTCATTGATGTCAACCCTTGAAGCAATTCCGGTAGCCCCAACAATATGGATAAGGGAATTAAGTTTGTTTGATGTATAATCGTATGAAGATTAGTATATTTGTAGGTAAGACTATTCTAGATGGATAGTACATGTCATTCCATTTCTGGTGATATGTGTAACGTCACATAACTCCTCACAGTTAAATAGTTATGGATTTGTGAAGTTGGAGAACCCTCATGAATTATCTAGAAGGTCAAAGAAGTCAAATTACTCTAGAAGCCCCTAAAAGAAGTTGACTAGTTAAGTGGGTGAAACTAGGAGTTAATCATGGGTTAAGTTGTTGCAATAAGAAAATAATTAAAAATATATTAGTTGCAACTAGAAGTGGAGAGTTTACTATTTGTGGATAAAGTGGTTATAAGTGCTTAATTTGGTTATAAGGTAACCCCTTGAGGAAGCTACATGGAAGTATAATAAGAGAGTAAGGCTCTCCTATTAGCACCTATTGAGCACATTGAACATCTGTTATTGTGTAAGGTTATTGCAAGTACTCATTGATACATCTGAAGTTACGCAAGTCTGAGGTAGCATAGAGGGTTGACGACGAAATTTTTGGAACTGCAAAAAATACTAAAAAAAACCCTAGTTTTTTAGGTGTACGCAGGCTGCAGTGGAGAATGGCGCGTACATACATAGGTGGCAATATAACAAGGTGCGTACAATTTGGAAAATCCATGAAAAATTGAGGAGATGAATATGCCAAGTCTCTAGAGTCTGGAAGAAAGCTCCCATGAAGGTCTACAGTGATCAGGTACAACATATCTATCTACAGGTTCAAAATGTATGTCTTATTTCTATGTGTAGTTGGATTTTTTTGTCTACATGAGATATGGTTATGGGGGTTTGAGGATTTTCCATAGAGAGGTTATCGGTTGTATGTAACTTACTGCATAATCCAGATCTACATAAATACAATGTTGGTATATTTGATATTTATCATTGGTACATCTTGTTAGTGTTGAGGCACATCTTGTGTTTCTTGGCATATGTTTAAGGATTTTTTTGGTTCATGGTTAAGAGCTTTTGGTTGTGAAGTGGTTTTGAAGTTGTTTGTATGGTGTGAGGCTACATAACAGTAAGGGTTTGATGTCTATTCCATGTGAGGATTATTACACTTGTTCATGATTGTACACACATGTATGGCACATAACTAGAGAGACATAGATGCATTTGGTTAAGTAATGTATAAGATGATGTATGAATAGGGCACAACTATAGAAAAGATATAGTGACAGGTTGTAGGTTGATGTGACAGAGGTAGCAAAGTGTTTGAAGTTTTAGGAAAGGTGAAAACCCTATATTTATGAAGGTTGTGTGCATACATAGGATGCAATATAAACAAGGCACGTACATATGAGAGCTGCATCATATACAGTTCGCGTACCTGTTGGTTTTTGTTGGTACATGCTAAGTAAATGTGCATATTGATTGCAGGCTTTTGGTACAAGTTGGTTACAAGTTGTTGGCTCATATTGGTACAAGTTTACAATGGTATATCTCACACTGACAATGTGGCGACAGGATGGGGCAAGGATAGCTGGTTATATCCACCTTCTGGACATAGTCGGAGAACATAGGCGATTGTAGCCTCCTTCTGGTTGTATCCATAGAATTGGGGAGTTGGAGCTTCCCTCAGGTTGTAGCCTGAAAATATAAGGAGTTAGAGCTTCCTTCCAATTGCAACTGGAGAACAAAGGAATTTGGTGCTTCCAATGAATGTAATTCTTAAAGACATATAAGAAAAAACATTATGTGGTTTTCTCCCGCATTAGGTTTCCACATAAAACTACCGGTGTACTGTGTATGTGTATGATTTTTCATTTTTCATGGTTTATTTACTTTGCACTTTTTGAATGATAATGGTATATTGATCATAAAGATAAATAACACTTACATACTGTGGTTAAAGGTATTAAAAAACTCTATTATTGATTCACCCCCCTCTCAGTAATCCAACAATTGGTATCAGAGCAGGTTCCTTCATAAATAAGTTTAACCACTGAAAGGTAGATCATGGAAAGAAGCAATGTGTACAAGAATGTGTAAGTTTTAAACCTATGAAGTAAAGCAATGCATATAGATTCTTAAGTAAAACAAAAATTAATCAATGGATCATACACACAGTACACAGAGATTTATACCAGAAACCCTCAACCGGGGAAAACCTTTCTTATATTCATTATATCGAATTTCACCATTCACCATACAATATATACAATGTTTTTAGGTATTTCGTAGATACCAAAACCCTAATCCCTTAATCTGAGATTCATTTAGAAAATCTCTAAAAATAGCAAAAAATCGCCAGACACACACGGTTAGATCGTGTTGAATCTGACGTGCCCCCCCACACACACATGCAAAGAATATAACACATACCCAACATTCTCCCACTTGTTGTTTTCTTTTCATCCATGGGTCCACAAGATTATATATAGTAAACAATCTAGGGCAGCAATGCCCATTGTTACTCTACACCAGGAGAACTTTTTTGTGCTCACAGACTTTGTCAATGAATCTACAACATTCTTCAAAGTGTCAACCTTTTCCAGTAACACCTTCTTTTACTCAACCATGTCTCTCATAAAGTGATATTGAACATCAATATGCTTTGTCTTCAAATGATAAGTTGGGTTCTTTGCCAAGAAGATTTCACTCTAACTGTCACAATCTAATCTCATTGCTTATTGTACCAACCCAATACCTGAACACAATCTCTGTAACCATACTGCTTCCTTGCTTGCATGAGTGGCTACCATGTATTCAACTTCTGTAGTTGAGAGTGCCACTACAACCTGTCTTTTTCTCATCCAATTGATTGCTTCTCCAAATAGGTTAAACACATACCCACTTGTAGATCTTCTGCGATCCAGATCTCTAGCCAAGTCTGCATCAACAAAGCCATGTATGTCCACCACTCTCTCCAATCCTGGTCTTCCTTGGTAGCACAATCCATAATTGGTAGTGCCACACAAATACCTGAAGACCCTCTTTACTGTTGTCCAATGCTCCTTCCCTGGTTTTGACATAAACCTGCTCAAAACTCGCACTGCATGTGCAATGTCCGGTCTAGTATATACCATTGCATACATCAAACTGCCAACTGCACTGGCATACAGAACATGGGACATGTCCTCTTCTTCTTCTTGTGTCTTGGGACACTGATCTGCAGATAAATTTACACCTAAAGGAATAGGAACCTTGATCGGTTTACTTCCATGCATATTAAACGTCTGCAATATCGTCTCAACATATTTTCTCTGATTCAACTAGAGTTTCATGTTTGCATGACCTCTTTTAATTTCCATTCCCATAATGAAGTTAGCAACACCGAGATCCTTCATGTCAAATTTGGAGGATAACTGTGATTTCACCTCCTTGATAACATCCATGTTATTTCCTACCAACAACATGTCATCAACATACAACACTACATAAATGAAGTGATTACCAACCTGCTTGGAATATACACAGTGATCAGCCCTTCTTCTCACAAATCCCAATCCAAGGATGTATGTATCAAAATTTTGGTACCACATCCTAGGTGATTGCTTCAAACCATATAATGACTTCTTTAGCTTACAGACCAACTCTTTCTTTCCCTTCACTACAAAGCCTTCTGGCTGCTTCATGTAGATTTATTCTTCTAGATCCCCATGTAGGAATGTTGTCTTCACATCCATCTGTTCCACTTCAAGATCAAAATCAATAACAATACATAAAATAAATCTAATAGAAGTTAACTTAGCAACAGGAGAAAAAATCTCACCAAAGTCAATTCCCTCTACCTGGGAATAACCTTTTGCTACTAGCCAAGCTTTGTATTTCTCCACTTTTCCTTCTGCATTAAACTTCTTCTTAAACAACCATTTGCTACCAACATATTTTCTTCCAGATGGAAACTCAACTATATCCCATGCCTCATTCTTATCCAAGGCATCCATTTCTTCAACCATGTCCTTCCATAGTTTATTATCCTCTGAATTCACTGCTTCCCTGACAGTTCTGGGATCATCATCAGTAATAGATAAAGAAAAATTGGAATAAAAATCATGTGGGCTATACCTTTCTGGTTGCCTTGTTTCTCTCACTGATCTCCTCAATATTGGGGTATGAGGCTCTTCTTCTTCTGTTGCTGCTTCATCTTCTTCAAATGATTAAGATTTTGCATCATCCAACTCTAGCTCTATTTTCTCAGGTTCTTCTGGCCTTGATAGGAATTCTTGTTTGGAAACATCTTTTACCTCTCTGAAAACAACATCTCGACTGTAAACAATCTTTTTGGTTTATGGGTTCCAAAGCTTATAACATTTCACACCATCTTTATAACCAATAAATATACACTTTTCATCCTTTTTATCTATCTTACTCCTATATTCCTTTGGAACATGTACATAAGCATCACAACCAAACACTCTAATATGTTGAAGAGCGGGTTTATTTCCAGTCCATACCTCATGTGGATTTTTATCATCCAACGTTGATTAGGGTGATCGATTGATCATGTAACATGTTGTACCCACCGCCTCTGCCCAAAATTCTTGTCCTAACTTGTCACTGCTGAGCATGCTCCTTTATTTTTCCATCATTGTCCTGTTCATCCTTTCTGCAACTCCATTCTGCTGAGGAGTGTATAGAGTAGTCTTCTACCTTTCTATACCACACTTCTTACAGAATTCTTCGAATTCATTTCCGCAGAATTCTCCACCATTATTTGTTCTCAATACCTTTATTTTCTTCTCTGACTGATTTTCTACCAGAGCCTTAAACTCTTTAAATTTATCAAATACCTCAGATTTATTTCTAAGAAAATAAATCCATGTTATCCTTGAGAAATCATCACTGAATGAAACATAATACACAGACTTACCTAGTGATGGATCAGGCACAGGTCCAAACACATCAATGTGTATCAACTCTAAGATCCCCTTTGCTCTTGTAGCACCAGATGGGAATCTTACTTGATCCTGTTTACCATATATGCAATGTTCACATAAATCAAAGTCTATAGTGCAATTATCCATACCTTCAACCATACATTTATCGTGTAGTGTTCGAAGGCCCTTTTCTCCAATTTTCCCCAGTCTATGATGCCACAACATGGTCTTCTTTTCTGGGACAATATTGATCTTGTCTCCTTCATTTCTCTACTCAGGGACAACATAACTACTACACCCATTAGTATAAGTGCTTCCCAATAAATTTTATAGAGTTCCACACCGAACTCCCCTCATCAACACCATTTCTCCTCATACCATCTTGCAAGTGTTCTTTCCAAATACAGTATTCACTCCTGCATCATCCAACTTGCTTATAGATATTAGGCTCCTGGCTATTTTTAGAATGTGAAGAACCCCAGGGAGTGCTCTAATACTTCCATCTTTTAGCAGCAACTTAACCCTTACACGTCCCATGATTTTTGCTATCGAGTTATCTCCTAGGAATACATCACCACCATCATATTTTTCATATTCAAAGAACCACTCCCTGTGAGGAGTCATGTGGTATGACGCACTTGAGTCAATCAACCATACATCATGGTCTACATGTGTACCTGTATATGCCAGGTAAACATCACCTCCTTCTTCAGTGGAGGTTTTTTACTCTATGGAAGAGGTGTTATCAGATCCCTTTGGTTTTTCAACCTTCTTAGACTTGCAATCTTTCTTATAATGCCCTGTTTTACCACACTTCCAGCATTTCCTCAAAGATTTTCCTAGAGACTTAGATCTACCTGTAGATTTAGATCTCCCCCCGAAGACTTACTAGGATTCTTGTCTTGGGTACGACCTCTTACAAATAAATCATTTGTGCTATGACCATCCATGTTTTTCCACCTCATCTCTTCAGATAACAAGGATGAAACTACATCATCATACTTCAATGTAGATTGAGTGGTACTACCTATTTCTACAACCAGATTATCCCAAGATTCTGGAAAAGAACATAACAAAGTAATACACTTATCTTCTTCTGCAATCGTAATATTAATAGAGACAAGTTGACTTACTAGAGTATTAAAGGCATTTAGATGTTCTGTCACGGAATCTCCATCTTCCATCCTAAGATGATACAACTTATTTCGAAGAAACAACTTGTTTACCAGGGAATTTGATTGATACAAATTACCCAACTTATCCCATAGTTCCTTGGCTGTAGATTCTCTTGAGACATTCAACAACACCGAATCTGCCAGGCAAAGTCGAATAATACTCCTTGCTCTTCTGTCCAACTTCTCCCAATCTTCCTTCGACATACCAGTAGGTGGTGTACTAGTAGGTTGTGTACCGGTAACATGTGTGCTAGTAGATGGTGTACCAGTAGACTGTGTACCAAGATCCACAACGATCCATTGTTCTTTGTATACAAGAAGGTCCTCTATCTTGAGCTTCCATGGATCAAATTTTTTACCATTGAACTTATCTATCTCGATTCTAGAAGAGTTCGTCATTCCTCTTTCTACACTCAAATAACCACTGCAAAAGCTCCCACTAAATATAGGTTTATCACAGACCCAAGATAAAATTGATCTATCAAGACCGAGCCAAACCCTCAGCAATAAAGGCATCCCTCTTAATCCAAAATGGAGCTCTGATACCACATGTAAGTTTTAAACCTGTGAAGTAAAGAAATGCATATAGATTCTTAAGAAAAACAAAAATTAATCAATGGCTCATACACATAGTACACAGAGATTTATACTGGAAACCCTCAACCAGGGAAAACCTTTCTTATATTCATTATATCAAATTTCACCATTCACCATACAATATATACAATGTTTTTAGGTATTATGTAGATACCAAAACCCTAATCCCTTAATCCAAGATTAATTTAGAAAACCACCGAAAAAAAAAAATTGGGGCGTTGCCCCGAACGCTGTGCGTAACGAGGGGGGGCATACCTACCCTCCCCTGGGACCCCCCTAGGAAGCACCCAACGCACATGACACAAAGAGAACTACTACAAGGGATCGTCAAATGCAGTTGTCGAATATGATGCGCCCACACACACACATGAAAAGAATATAACGCATACCCAACATAATGGAATACCACAGTTTGATAGACATAACTATGTATTATGGAGCAGAAGGATGAAAACATATGTACAAGCACATGGATTTGAGGTTTGTAAATCAATTGTAGATGGATATAAACAACCCGTCGTTCCTCCGATAAATTAAAATGGAAGGAAACTCAGTCTAAATAATTCAAAAGCCAAAAATGTTCTTCTGAAAAGTCTTGGTGATTTAGTATATAGAAAAGTTATGCATTGCATCTCTACAAAGGAGATTTGGGACAAAATTTAGAATGTTTATGAAGGAGATGAAAAATTCAAGGAAGCAAATATTCAATCTTATAAAGGTCAATTTGAGCAGTTGAAGAAGAAGGAAGATGGGAATATTGCATCTTACTTATTCCGAGTTGATGAAACACTGAATGCAATCAGAGGATTGGGAGAAGAATTGAATGAATATATAATTGTTCAAAAGGTACTAAGATCTCTTCCAATGAGATTTTATCCTAAGATCTCATCACTCAAAGAAATAATAGATATGGATTCCATAAGCATGGATGAACTACATGGAATTTTCACATTTTATTAAATGAGAACCGAACAAGAGAATCCAATTACAAAAGAAGCAGCATTCAAAGCATCCAAGAAGTCAAAGAAAAAGGGAAATCAAAAGGTAAAATATATTAGCATCAGTGACATCTCAGAAGACAATGAAGAAGTAGCCAACTTCGTCAGAAGACTGGAAAAGGGAACTGACGACAGATATAGAGGTAAGCTTGAATTGATTTTTTTTAATTATGATGGTATTGGTCATTTTTCTAAAAATTGTCCTCATAATAAAAAGAAAAGAAATGAAATGAAGAAGATGATTCAAATAGAAAACAAATGTACAAAGGAAAAAGAACCAAAAATAAAGTCTTCAAGAAAAAAATTTGCACCAAAGAAGATAGCTCCTCATCAAACGAAGATGAACTCAGTGAAAGTGAGACAGAAAGAGTTATATTCATGGAAGTAGAAGAATCTGATAAAGAAGGAACTGAAGAGGAATATAAAGAGGAAAAAATTGACTACAAAGAAGAATTGTTGAGTGTTATAGAAGTTATAAAAAGATCAAAGAAGAAAAAAAAGTCACTACATGAGGAACTAAAAAGAAAAGAGGAAATGCAAAATTCCAACTATGAAGAACTAGAACAGATGGTCACTAAGGTAAAAATTCAAGTTGAAGAAGACAAAAAAATTGAAGAATAACTCAAGGAAAGGTTAGAAGAAAGAGACATGATCATTGGAAATTTGGAAGCAGATATTTTCACATTGAGAAAAGATCTTCAAAAGAAAAACATGCAGAATAGTTCTAAAATTTTGGATAACATTATTAACAATCAAAGACCAAATCATGACAATTCCGGACTTGGATACAATCAGAAAAAAAATGGATCAAGATCCAAAACAATAGATCAAGAAACACATCCAAGAAGCTACGCAGAGAAAGTAAGAGGAGACAAGATTTTTTACAAGGAAGATCATAAGGAAACTCCTCCACCTAGAAGATTCAGATTTCAGAATCAATGACATTCAGAAACAAATAGGCCTCAAGAAGAAGGATTCAAAAGAGTAACTCATTTCAGAAGATATTCAACTCCTAGGTATCAAACTATCTTTTTAAGTTTATGTTATTCATGTAATAATTTTGGATATAAAGTTGTAAATTGTAGAGAAAAGAGCAGAAACATAAATAAGTATGAAAGTCATGCACACAATGGTTATCCAAGAAGGTCTAGTGAAACACAGAGAAGAAGCTACAACATATTTGAGTATTTGAGCACTGAAGTGGAATGTTACAAGTGCAACAACTTTGGACACATATCCAAAGATTGTATAATGGTAGTCCCTCTTAGAGAATCACAACATAATAACAATAGTAACAGACAAGAACCTTAGTAGAGAATATGGATAAGAAAGTAGAATCGGTATAACAATGAAGAATACACACTTTCTCTACAAGGTAAACACAAGAAACGTGGTTGGTATGTTGATAGTGGCTTCTCAAAGCACATGAAATGTGATGAGGAAAGGTTCTTGACCTTGAGAAAGGAAATAGATGGATCAGTCTCCTTTGGAAATGACGACTCAACTAGAATCATTGGAAGAGGTAAAATTATAATTGGAAACAAGGATACCAATGCAGAAAATGTTATACTAATGGAAGATATGAAACATAATCTTCTAAGTGTAAGTCAGATGTGTGACCAAGGTCATAAAATTGTGTTTGATTCACAGAAGTGCGAGATATGAAAAGTAGGTTCAAGAATATTGGTTGCAACAATTGTAAGAACTTCAAGCAAGATATATGTATTAAGTGAAATTGGAAATGAAAAGTGTTGTCTAGGAAAGGAAGATGAAGTTTGGCTATGAAACAAAATATTGAGTTACATAAACTTTGAAAACCTTGTCAAAGTCAACAAAAAGGAAGCAGTCATAGAAATGCCCCAGATCACGAAGCCAACCAACACTGTATGCAAGCATTTTCAACAAGGAAAGAAAACAAAGACCATATTCAAATCAAAGGAATACTCCACAATAAGACCGATGAAAATTGTGCATATTGATCTAGGTGGACCAACTAGAACAAAGGGTTTAAAAGGTGAGCAATATTTTATGTTATTGGTTGATGATTATACAAGGATGACTGCAGTTTGTTTTCTCAAAAGAAGTCAAAATAATTTGAAAACTTCAAGGTATACAAGGAAATGGTTGAAAATGAAATGGATTCAAAAATCAAATGTTTGAAATATGATAATGGAGGAGATTTTACTTCAAAGGAATTTATGGATTTATGCAGCAAGCATGGAATAAAAATGCAATTCTTCGTTGCTAGGACACCTCAACATAAGGGAGTTGTCAAAAGGAAGAATGAGACTATACAAGAAATGGCTCGAACAATGTTAATGGATTCTAAGTTCACAAATGTATTTTGGACACATGCATTGCATACAACAATTCACATTCAAAATAGAGTAATGCTCAGAAAAAACAGTGATAAAACTCCCTACGAGCTATGGAAAGGAATACCAACGAATGTGAAGCACTTCAAATTTTTTGGAAGCAAATGATACATCAAAAGAGAATATGGAATAATGAGAAGGTTTGATTCTCGTGTGGATAAAGGCATACTTGTTGGATACTTGAGCACAAGGAAAACATACAAATGTTTCAATCTAAGCCTCAAAAAAATTGTGGAAAGCATCAATGCAACGGTTGATGAGACATGTAGACAAAAAATAAAGGAAGAAGAAAAGGAGTGTAACACACCTACTACGAGAAACTAATATTTTTTGTCTTTTTCATTCTTTTCACCGAGGAACAGAATCCCCAAATTCCTATGGGGCCTGATGCAGACCCTACCATACATTATCCTTACCCATGTGATCGTTGGCTATGACCACAGGCCTTACCGAAGAGGTGTTTCCGGATTTTGCGATTCGGAAATCACGATGCATGTGTTCCCCTGCTCTCTTATCTCTTGAAGTACCGAAATCCGAAAGGAACCAACAGTTTGTCACATCTAACAATGCCTCAGATTAAAACCTGGCATCCCACCTTTCAGAGTTTCGCGTACTGAGTTTTCGTGGTAGAAGAGGACGAGGGGTTCATACCCTTCAGTTTTCCGGGTGTCGAAACACCAAAAACCAAATCTACATGAGTTGAGCCATATCAGGATTTCACAAGTCGGAAATTCGGGACTGGCGTGTACCAGGGACTTGCTTCTAGATATCCTGGGTGCCGAAATACCGAGACATCAAGACTTAACCGCACTATTATTATTTCGGGGTTTCGCAAGTCGGGGTTTCGCGATATGCGCAGACAGGAGGTCTCGCACTTAGGTTTTCTGGGAGCCGAAACTCCTAAGCCTGTATTCATCGCTAAGCTCATTTCGGGGTTTCACAAGTCGGGACTTTGCGACTGGCGAGTACAAGGGAACTGACCCTTGGGTTTTCCGGGTGCCAAAACACCAAAACATCCAAACTCTAGACACGCTATGCCATTTCGAGGTTTCGCAGGTCAGGATTTCGGGATTGGCGAGTACAAGAAACTTTCCCTTAGATATCCCGGGTGTCGAAACACTGAAATACCGTATCTCATCCACGCTAGACCTTTTTGGGGTTTCATACTTCGGGATTTCGCGATATGCGCAGACAAGAGGTCTCACACTTAGGTTTTCCGGGAGCCGAAACTCCTAAGCCCGTATTCATCGCTAAGCTCATTTCGGGGTTTCGCAAGTCAGGACTTCGCGACTAGTGAGTACAAGGGAATTGACCCTTGGGTTTCCCAGGTGCCGAAACACCGAAACATCCAAACTCTAGACACGCTATGCCATTTCAGGGTTTTGCATGTCGGGATTTCGGGACTGGCGAGTATAAGAAACTTGCCCTTAGATATCCCGGGTGCCGAAACACCAAAATACCGTATCTCATCCATTCTATACCTTTTCGGGGTTTCATACTTCGAGATTTCGCGATATGCACAGACAGGAGGTCTCTCACTTAGGTTTTCCGGGAGCCGAAACTCCTAAGCTCGTATTCATAGCTAAGCTCATTTTGGGGTTTCACAAGTCGGGACTTCGCGACTGGCGAGTACAAGGGAACTGACCCTTGGGTTTCCCGGGTGCCGAAACAATGAAACATCCCAACTCTAGACACGCTGTGCCATTTTGGGGTTTCGCAGGTCAGGATTTCGGGACTAGCGAGTACAAGAAACTTGCCCTTAGATATCCTGGGTGTCGAAACACCGAAATACCGTATCTCATCCGCACTAGACCTTTTCAGGGTTTCATACTTCAGGATTTCGTGATATACGCAGACAGGAGGTCTCACACTTAGGTTTTCCAGGAGCCGAAACTCCTAAGCCCATATTCATCGCTAAGATCATTTCGGGGTTTCGCAAATCGAGACTTCGCGACTGGCGAGTACAAGGGGACTGACCCTTGGGTTTCCCGGGTGTCGAAACACCGAAAGACCAAACTCTGAGGGAACCATTCCTGCTGGTGCAAGGTCTCCAGTATTAGGCCATAAAATCCTTCAACGGATTCTTGGGTAATTATCACTAGGCTTGGGGACATGACTGAAGGGCCTTCTTAACTTATCGAGCTATGAACTTTGTGACAGGGGCAAGGTAAGATTAGATATTTAGTTAAACGATAGTCCTTTCAAGGAACTCACTCCGACTCTGGAATAGTGAGGGAATCTTCCCAGAAGGAGGTACCTTCGGGGAAATCCAACCAAGACATCGCGTGATTCAAGTAAATGGGGCAGATCTCCTGAGAATGGACTCGGAATCTGAACTCATTCAATATATATATATATATATATATATATATGAACCGAATATGGCCATACAAGTATAAGCAAGCATCTGCCTTTTCCTATCAAACACACCAGGCAAACGCTTCTATACAGAAACCATTCATGAGTATACAACCATGAGCATGCATTTCAGGAACATTCAATTTGAAATACAGGACATAAATACTTATCAAAAAACACAAGGTGTAATGCAACTGCTGAGAGGGGTGCTCGTTTCCACCCAACCGTAGGCTCAACGACTCCAAATGGATTTACCACTAGCCACCTCCGAGCTAGACCACGATGCTTTGAGACTCAGTCTCTTACTTCCCGCTCGTCGGAAGTCCAGGATGAAGGTTACTCTCCTTCTCCTCTGCTCATGACTCACTGTATTTCTCGGAGTTCCTCTGGTTCTCCTTCCGAGGTTCCTGTCGCATGCGTGTGTGTGTCTGTATCTGTATGCTCCCCTCTCCCCCTCCTTCCACACTTCTTTCCTCCTATGAGGTTGCATGTGGCATGAAATTCCCTGTCCGATGGTCAGGTCTGAGAGCTTCTACAGATGGGCAATTCGCCCCATCCCCTCATTTACTCTTGAGGAGCCTCCCCACCTACCATCAGGGCGATAATTCGTTTCGAGGTCTAAGAGTGAGCTTTGGTTTTTCATGAGCACGTACAAACCAGTACGGTTTTGGTTTGGTAGAAGTTAACGCAGCCACTCCTGGACCCTTCCACCACCTCTCATCAGCCATTGTGGTCTCTTTTCAGCACATCCCCCTCTCAATAGTCATGCAACATATGTTCATACATCATTTACATTCCTCAGACCTTTTATACTAAGGTCCGTTAAATCAAACATTCACAATCTTTGAGTTTGCCATAGTTCTTGGCCAGTATAGTTATTTTTACAGACTGGAGGAAATAGGGTGTTACAATTCCCTCCCCCTTAAAGGAACATTGTTGTAACAGAGTTTGAACATTTCTCTCCCTAATGTCTTCATCCGAATCGCATCAAGCTTATAAATTAACTAGAGATCTCATTCCATATTATATATAACTCACATCTGATTGGCTGAAGGATTTGTAGGGCTTTTTGAGAAGAAATGTTTATGTTTTGAGGTAGAAGAGTATTTACAGTATATCAAAGGATGCCTCGGTAACCCGAGAACTCATGAGAAGCCTACTCGAAGAAGTGAAGCTCCAGTTTTACGCAACAACTTCAGAAATAAAGAAGTCCTTATTGGCCTC